>CAUYPK010109694.1:0-17323 GCA_963574355.1 Loris lydekkerianus | reverse complement strand
TCCACTTAGATCAGGAACCAGGCAAGGTTGCCCATTGTCTCCATTGCTCTTTAACATTGTCATGGAAGTTTTAGCCATTGCAATTAGGGAAGAAAAGGTGATCAAGGGTATCCACATGGGGTCAGAAGAGATCAAACTTTCACTCTTCACAGATGATATGATTGTATATCTGAAAAACACTAGGGATTCTACTATAAACGTTTAGAAGTAATCAAGGAATATAGCAATGTCTCAGGCTACAAAATCAACACCCATAAATCTGTAGCCTTTATATATACCAACAATGACCAAGCCGAAAAACAGTCAAGGACTCTATTCCTTTCACAGTAGTGCCAAAGAACATGAAATATTTGGGAGTATACCTAACAAAGGATGTGAAAGATCTCTATAAAGAGAACTATGAAACTCTAAGAAAAGAAATAGCTGAAGATGTTAACAAGTGGAAAAACATACCACGCTCATGGCTGGGAAGAATCAACATTGTTTAAATGTCTATACCACCCAAAGCAATACATAATTTTAATGCAATTCCTATTAAAGCTCCATTGTCATATTTTAAAGATCTTGAAAAAATAATACTTCATTTTATATGGAATCAGAAAAAACCTCAAATAGCCAAAACATTACTCAGCAATAAAATCACAGCAGGAGGAATAATGCTACCAGACCTGAGACTGTACTATAAATCGATAATGATAAGAACAGCATGGTATTGGCACAGAAACAGAGAAGTAGATGTCTGGATCAGAATGGAGAACCAAGACATGAATCCAGGGACTGCAATACCTTGGTCAACACATGGAACTAGGCCTACTGCACTGACATATACATGTGGTACCATGTTTGATCTATGAACATTAGGTCAATTTAAGGAGGTGGTCAATATAGGGAGGTGGTCAACTGTGCAGGTTCTACTGTATTTAAAAATTACAGGCTCAGTACCTGTAGCTCAAGTGGCTGGGATGCCAGCTACATACACTGGAGCTGGTGGGTTCGAACCCAGCCCGGGCCTGCCAAACAACAATGACAACTCCAACCAAAATACAGCCGGGGTGCCTATAGTCCCAGCTATTTGGGAGGCTGAGGCAAGAGAATTGCTTGAGCCCTGGAGTTTGAGGTTGTTGTGAGCTGAGATGCCACAGCACTCGATAGAGGGCAATATAGTGACACACTGTCTCAAATAAATAAATAAAATAAAATAACATAGAACAGAATAATCAGGTTGTCTCATGATTCACTGGAAACTGAAATTTGAAGACAGTAAGTATAACACAGAAGTAAAGTTAGCCTAGGTTTCCTGGTTTAAAATGAAAAAGACAACAATGTAGTATTTATTATCAAACAAAAGATGCAAACACATTTACTTGTAACCATAAATTTTCTCTGGACTTAACCCCCAGAAAGTATTTACAGTGGAATGCTTATGTATAAAATACCAGAGGACACTACAGTTTTCTGTACTCTTATTTTACTAAAAACGTAAGAGACAATCATTTTCAAGTTTGTGATGAAGGTTTCTGTGATTTATTTTCAATGTACAAAAAATTAAAATATTCATTTTCATGGTCACATCAGAACACATTTTTACTTAGGCCCAGGCCTTTGCTGGAGTACTCCCAGAGGCTGTTGTAGGGCTATAGTAAAGAATGGGCCCTATGTGCCCTTAAAACTCCCAGGTAGAGTAAAAGTCAGTTCTGGAGTAAGCATAATAAAATGTTCTGCCACTGCAGGAATCCCAGTGGTGAGTGACAAGTAATAGGACAGTGCTGAGGGAGGTCAGGTTTTAAGGTTCAGTCAGTCCCTCTGGAGTTCTAGCTTCCATTCATTTACTGAACTAGTGTTTACTGCATATGACTAAATGATAAATAATATCCTAAGCAATGGGCTTTCAGCAAGGAACAGAAGCAAATAAACATATGGATATAAAATTGTAAGCACATGTGTATGTAAGGGAGGCTCTAGAAGCAGAATGACTTTGACAAGCAGTGTGAGTGCTGGTGTGAACATGGATTCGTGAGGATACCAAATACTCTTTGGCTGTAAGAGTACTCTCCACATGCAGTAGGAGTCTTGACCTGCTCTCAGAGGCTGGAGGAGGTTCCTCCATAGAAGTGATGAATATGTAGGATGAGCAGGAATTAACTAGGAGAGAAAAGAAGGAATGGTATTCTAGGAATGGGGACTAGCATGTGTAAATGCCCTGAGGTATAGCTTAACCATGTCAGGAAAAATGGTATAAAATTAGCTAAAAATGGGCAGTACCTGTGGCTCAGTGAGTAGGGCGCCAGCCCCATATTTCAAGGGTAGTGATATATGGTAGTGATATAAGGGTAGCCCCATATATCAAGTTCGGCCTCGGCCAAACTGCAACAAAAAAATAGCTGGGTGTTGGGGCAGACACCTGTAGTCCCAGCTACTCGGGAGGCTGAGACAAGAGAATCACCTAAGCCCAAGAGCTGGAGGTTGCTGTGAGCTGTGACGTCATAGCACTCTACTGAGGGTGATAAAGTGAGACAGAGTCTAAAAAAATAATAAATAAATAAATAAAATAAAATTAGCTAAAAAGGTGTCCAGAATTCACAAGATCATAATAAGGACTTGGGTCTTTATTTTAAGAACAAAGAACCTCTTATACATATGTAGTATTAACAGAACGTGACATAATCTGATTTGCATTTTTAGAAGATTACTCTACCTATAGTGTTAAAGAAGAGGAAACAAAAGTAAATTTTAGACCTGAAATTCAGAAGTCATTTAACAGTCCACTTAAAAGAGCAGAGAGGCTTGAGCTGGAGTGGCGGATGCTTCTGATCGGTAGAAATGGCTACCTGGGTGATAGCAGCCCTTCTGTAGCTCTTCTCAGCATATCCCCTCACAATGAATAGCATTCCCCACCCCCATGCAGCACCTTTGGGACAGTCAATGAAGTTCCCAGTTCATGGCCCCTCTATCCTTAATGAGCAAGATCAACAGAGACAGGGAGTCTGAGGTGAGTGATAAAACATGCAATGACTTTGCCAGGTAGTATGAGTGCCCACGTGAGGCTGTGACCACAGACTCACAAGGACACCACACTGCCATGACTACACAGGAAGGCAGATTGCTGGCCAGATTTGGACATCAATAAATAAAATCATATGGGCAGATAAGCTATTCCCAACACCTGTAAGCATCCTTCAAGTGAAGGACTCATAAATTTTGCAGAATTACTTGGCTGGGGTTACCATACATTTCTTTAAAAACAAAAAATAGCAATATTATTTTATCTGCCTAAAAATAATTTTCTCTAAAATGGTCAGTATTGCTTCCAAAGAAATTTTGATTAGAAAAGAAAGTACAAGTTACTTACACAAAGACAATGTCCCCTCTCTTGGAGTAAGCGGGAATAGCACTGGCTATGGTGGCAAATCCATATGAGTATATAATGGCTTCTTCTGTCTTCATAAATTTTGCCAGGCGGTCTTCCAAGTCCAAATGAACATCTATTTCAATAAAAAATGTTAAGTGATTAAACCATCTTAAAATTCTTCTTCTCTGTTTAAGACTAAAGAAAAGAACAGAAGCAGTTTAATCATCAATACTTTTTGCTTTATGGTCAACATGTAACTATTTTTAAAAGATACATTACATAAGATCTAGTAAAATAATTTTGGGCCAAAACTAGTTCAAAAATACATGAACTGAATCACTTAATCATCTGTCTGTAGGGGAACTCTGAAGTCTGGGCAATGAGTGGCAGGCAGGCTGGACATTCCCAACTGAGAGGATAGTGTGGCCTGGCAGAGTCCAGTATATTTATAGACTTCTTAAAGGACATAATACAGTTGTTAAAATTAACTAGTTATCCCATTCCAATCAAGTAGTGATAAAACATGGTTCTTCCCATTTAAACGTACATAAATGTGGTCTACCGTCATATAAAAAAATGCATTTTATGTCTATTACTGATTGGTTATAGTCACTTTATAGAGCACTTTTCATTATACCAACATTAAATAAATAATGGGATTTTTCGAGAACACAATCTAGAAGAATGTACCCTTAGTTGCTCCTCAAGTACCAGATCTGTGACATTAACATAACCAAGGTGAAGGTCTTGACCCCTTGTGCCTTCTAGGAGAGATGCCATCAGTTAAAGTTTTCAAACAAAATTTGGCAAGAAATAGGAAAACAGCCAAGTGGCTGACCATGGGTTAGTCTCAGGGGTGTCCTCTTTTTCATCCTTGCTAGTGTGCCCTGAGCACCATCACTCAGCCACCTCTCACTTCCCTAGGAGGAGGCCTTCTTCCCATTCTAACACTGCTTCCAATTGGAAATATCTACCATAGACCTTCAAAATTTAGCCAGCAGATGGGACATCCCAGCCACAATTCATTGCTTTCGTTTGATATCTCCATTTCAAAAAGAAAAACGTGCAGCGATTTTAAGTCATTTTTAGCACTAAATGACTCTTTGCTGATGAGTGATGAGACTATAAAACTGAATATGATTCTGTTTCAGGGCTTTCGAGTGAGCTACCTGGTTGATAAAAACTGGCATATTATGCATATTCTCATCATTAAATGAACTCATAACCATTACACAGTTATTGTAAAGTGGTTCTCAAAACAACAAAGCAATGACTTATTGGGTCTTGTCTAGCCCCAAAAGTTCAAAAAAAACTGGCCTTTTCCTTATATCAAAAGACAACTGGGTTTCAGCTGATGTCAGCCTTGCAGAGCAAGTTTTGTGACAAGTAACTGCAGAACTTGTTTCTCTTGATGCTACTTTGTGCAATGAAGAAACTCTCAACCCAAGGTAGGGAGAAGCAGCAGGTGGAAAAACTGCCTGTGCACTGTCCTTGGACTTCTGATGTCCTTATCTTCTATGTGTATGATCCACTTCATGAACTAGTGCTACAGATTCACATGAAAAACACTATCGGGTGGTGCCTGCAGCTCAAGGAGTAGGGTGCTGGCCCCATATACCGGGGGTGGCGGGTTCAAGCCTGGCCCTGGCCAAAACTGCAAAAAAAAAAACAAAACAAAAAAAGAGAGAGAGAGAAACACTGTATTCCCCAGTTCTCATAGAGAAGAAGTAGATAGAGGCCCCTTGGAAAGCCTCTACATGCCCCACAACACCTGGCACTTGCCTGTCTGTACTTGCTCATCTGCATGCCTGGCTCCCTTACCAGGGTCTCAGAGATAGGCCTGGCCACAGCAGGCATCACAGAGATGAGGGCAGCCAGGCCTCAGGGGCCCAGACCCAAGCTCCCTCAACGTCAAGAGGTGCTTATTCAAGCAAACAGTCAAGCCTGAAATGGCTCACTGCCTGTCAGTGCCTTCCTGTCTAACAGGGTCACAGCCCTGCCTGCTTCGAGGGTTGGTGGGCAGAGTGTACTAAAACACTCTGAGCAGTGCCTGGTGTGGAATAAGCAATATGATAAGTAAGAGTTGTTCAATTAAATCAGTATTTGTAGAATAAAATGTTTTCTTTTAAAAGGAAAAACATGATCACCCTTAAGCTATCTTCTGATTAAGCTATCTGAATTCTGAGTAGTTAAAAGACTATCTTCTATAAAGAGCCACTTGTTCAGCTTCTCAAAAGGAAGATTATGGCCTTCTCAGTTGTTTTCCACAAGAAAGACAATAAAATGGTCAACTTAACAGTTCAGAAACAATCATACAATTATTCTTAGGGCTTCTTTTAGAGCTGAACTTACAAGGCCTTTGCATTTTGCATACATACTGTCTTAAAATCCCTAGAGAGAGGGACAATTTTTCTTACTCATTAGAACATAAATATAGTGCTAAATGTTTTTCAAAATGTTTTCCCATGCAGGATCTTATAAATGTTCTAAGTTGTACAAGCAATGATTGTTCCCACCCCACACCTGAGAGAATTATGATCCCATGAATGGTAGGAAGAAGAGGCAGATCCAGGAATTTCATAACCAAATGTTTTTCCTATTCAAGCCCATGGTCATGGATCAGCTGGCTTCTCTAAAACGAACAAGGAAAACATTTAGAAAATTACCGGAGTGAACAACTGTTTACTTTAGAACACAATTAAGAGCCATTATCTCTCACAATGAAACCCTGCCACACAATTGTTTCTTGATCTAGTTTAAGACCCAAGGGCCATTAAAAAAGATCCCAGGACATCAGAGATAAATCACAGATAAATAATATCCAAACTTATTAAAAATTAAACAAAAAAGCTCAACAAAAGACATTATCACAAGTACACTGGGGTTACTCCAGCCTTGGTGGCTCCACAACTCGATAAAACCGCTTGCCCAGCTCTAAAGTACACACAAGTGGGTGGGAAGAAATTGGGATCACATTCCATCCTTAGGAAACTACTCTAAAAACCTAGGCAGTTCTACCTGCCAGGCTTCTTGGAGGCAGGGGAGCATCTGGCCTTAAAAACTAGATGAATTTTGGCTCCACTGTTGCTCCATTTTCTCATTTTGTATTAATCATCTAATGTGTTGTTACCATGAAACAGTAACAAGAGACAATGTTTAATAAGGAAATTTACAAGTGATTTGCATTCATTATCTGAAAAATTCAGAGAAGACCTACAAGAGGTAGTGGGCTTTGAAAACAGATACCCCCTCTTTTCCAGGAAAAAAATTAAAGCAACCCTAAGCCAGAATATACAAGCAACTACAGAAAAGAGAGAGGCCTCATACCTGCTTTGCTGCTCAGTGCTAAGGGCAAATCTATCCTAAATACTTAGAATACTTTCATTGTATTTTAGAGATTTAAAATTTAGCCTTTGATGACTTCCTCTGATTTTAACTAATGCTAAAATTTCAAGGTAATTTAATATAATAATTCAAGTAATTACTTCCAGAGTAAGGAAAAACAGAAAAAATACTGTTGGAAAACCAAAGAGGTACAAACATGAGCAATATATATGAGAGCTGTCCAGAAAGTATCCAGACATTGTTAATACCGTTTTTTATATTACATGGCTGGATATTCTACGGACAGCCTTTATACATAAAAAAATTTTAAAAGATAGTACGTAAACACAGGCAACTGTTAGGAAGAAAAGAAAACAAGTTTATCTGAAGGATAATATACTCAAAAAACATCACACATTACTTCAAGTTGTAGGTTCAGTATCTTATTACAAAACCAACTGGTTGAGAATTAACTTGGCAACCTTTGTCTGGCAGCCAGGTAGCTGCAGTCTGACCCTTCAACAATAGTTTTAGATAAGGATGAAAAGTATCTTACAGAGGACCTAATACACAGCCACAAATTCATTATACTGCCTCAGGTGGCCCACTTAGACAACTGAAAGACCAAATCCAATTTAAATCTAAAACACACTCATTCAACCACAAGGTACAGAACAGTGCAAATGGTATGCTAGTATTTTTATAAAAATGGGGAGGGAGGGAACATATGTACAGAAGTGGTTTACATATGCTAAAAAAGTCTCCAGAAGAATTAATAAGAAACTATCAACAGTAGCTTATTTTTGTGAGATAGGATGGCAGTGACAAGACAGACCCAGAGGTTAGACTTTTCACATCTAACTTTATAGATGTTTTGAGGTTTATTATCACATACGGAATTACCCAATCAAGAAAATTAATTTAGAAACCCTTAATCTAAAGACCTCTTGTTTGAAATCACCAACCATGCTATTATGGAAGCCATTCAAATGGAAAGTTGATGGTTTTAACAATACATTTCACAGCTTTGAGAAAATAGGTCTTGAAAATTTGAAACATTTTTCCCCCCTACAATTTGATCTGGCAATAAATCCCTCATCTATCTTTCTAGATTAAGTTTTAAGCAAGGGCCAAGGTCGCACATGCAAATAAAATCTACTAGAAAGAGAGGCTTTTAAGAAAGCAATTCCTGGCAGCACCTGTAGCTCAGTAGGTAGGATGCCAGCCATGTACACCCAGGCTGGCAAGTTCAAACCCAGCCTGGGCCAGCTAAACAAAAATGACAACTGCAACAACAAAAAAAAGCCAGGTGTTGTGGCAGGTGCCTATAGTCCCAGCTACTTGGGAGGCTGAGGCAAGAGAATTGCTTAAGCCTAAGAGTTTGAGGCTGCTGTGATGCCATGGCATTCTACTGAGGGCGACACAGTGAAACTGTCTCAAAAAAAAAAAAAGCAATTCCTTTTCCAGCAAGCAGTCACAGAAAAAAAGCCTTATTGATCAGATTACAACTAACAACCCCATAAAAAAATTTTTTTTAAAAAACCTTTTCTAGTTTTCTTTTTCTTTGCTTTTCTTTTCTTTTCTTTTTTTTTTTTTTGAGACAGAGCCTCAAGCTGTCACCCTGGGTAGAGTTCTGTGTCATCACAGCTCACAGCAACCTCAAACTCCTGGGCTCAAGTGATTCTCCTGACTCCGCCTCCCAAGTAGCTAGGACTACAGGCACCCACCATAATGCCTGGCTATTTTTTGGTTGCAGCTGTCATTGTTGTTTGGCGGGCCCAGGCTGGATTCAAACCCACCAGCTCAGGTGTATGTGGCTGGAGCCTTAGGTGCTTGAGCCACAGACGCAGAGCCCCTTTTCTAGTTTTCTAATACATGTCAAGGAAATAATTCCCTACCAGTAAAAAAAAAAAAAAAAAAACAAGCAAACAACTCATTTTTACATTAAACTAAAAGAAAATGCGAGACAGATCTGAGCTCATTTCTTTGATCTTGCAATCAAGTCTTAGAAGTCTTAGAAGTCAGGATACTTGGTTTCTAACTTTAGGGTTGAAATTAACAAGCTGTGTGACTGTGAGAAAGACCGTTATCTTCTCTGGGCTTTCTCTTCCTTTTCTGAATAGGTAGAATGATAGAATATAAGAATTGTTAAGATCCCTTCCAGCTGTAGGATTCTTGGGCAACTCTCATCTATTTCCAACACAAATAATGTAACCATCAAACTAGCTGAGGAATAAAAAGGTGTTTTCTTACATTAAAAAACAAAAACTATTCAAGTTTAAAAACATACACACACAAAAAAAGATCCTGAAATGGAAATGAAGAAGACATAAGCTATTTCCCTTGCTCTACTTTCTGCACACTCCAACATTTTATACGCCAGATGTTATTTCCAGAAGTATATTCAATTGAACAATTATCTAATGACATTTTCAGAAACAAAGAATAATACACATTTAATAAAAACAACTGTAAAATGCTAGGGGCTCCTTTGATAACTGAGTCAAGGAGTCCATAGTATTTGAAATCATATACTCACCAAGTATTTACTTATCTACACACAAAGAAATCAAGGATCCTTCAACTTCATTCCATCCTCCCCCTGAAATCTGCTCTGGATTTTCTTCCTGCCACATGGCTGCCCAGGTAAATCTGTTTCCCAGCCCCTCTTGTGGCCAGCCACTACTTGGGATTACAGACTCATCAATGGGCTCTGGGTGGGAGTATTAAATGCCACTTCCCCTGAACACATCAACTGACTATGGGTGGGACAGTGTGCAATGCCACCTCCCTGCATAAAGTATACTATTGCTCTGCACTTCTGGTCCCCACAGGCAACCCCCACACGAGCACAAGGAAGGTGCCCTTGGACGTTAGAGCAATGAGATGGGAACATCCAGGTCCTTGAACAACTATGAAGAACAAAGCCACCCACACTGAACTCTACACCTTGTAGCCACCCACACTGAACCCTTAACTGAACAGAAATAAACTGTCTTCTCACACTGCTGCCCCTTGGGGCACATGAAACAGCACCTCTGCCTTTACCCTCCAGACATGGTACAGGCTGAGGGCCTCATTCCTCTCTTCTCCATAAGCCCCCATCAACCCCAGACCACGACATTGCCTACCAGCAGGCCCCCAACCACAAAAGTTAGGTAAGAAATCACACACATCAGCTTAACACCACAACTAATTAAGGATATGTTTTCCAAAGTGTTTTGAAATAAATTGAATCTTAACCCTTAATAGTAATAGCCTCAATAGTATTCCATGGTATACATATACCACAGCATGTTAATCTGACATAGCCTCACATTAAAAAAAAAAAAAAAAAAGTAATAGCCCAAAAAAGAATACAACAAAAACTTACCAAAGGTGCCATAAAATCCTCTGGGTCCACAAGTCCCCACACCATACTTCTTCAGAGATGCTAAAGCTGCTGCCTTTATTAAAGTACAAAAACTATTTAGTAGTCTATTAAATATCTTCAAGAATATGAAACTGACATTTCCCATTCTTTAACCCACATATCTCCTTCTTTCCTATCCTACTTTTCTTCCTTTCTTAGGATTATGACAATTCAAACAGGAAATAAAGAAAAATGTAAATATTTATGAATAGCATATTACATAAAATATGAAAAAGTTGTATTAGTTTGATTCTCAAAATCTTATTAACTTTTCTGTCTTCATGGCTCTAAGTATCTCCTAAAAAATGGTTATTAGCCTACAATCCCATTAGGAGACAGAGCAATTTCCCAGACATTTTTCTAACTGCTACTCAGGTCTCGCTTATTCAATTCTCTGGCTGTCACCCAACACTAACCCACCTTAGACACTCTGACTTCCCTCTGTCTAGGTCCAGGTCATAAGTCTGCTGGACAACAAGTAATGGGAAACAACTGCACGGTCCTTTCTGATACTCTGCATTTGTCTTTCATTTTATGTCAATTTCTTAAATGAGTAATGTCATCTGCCCATGTCAGCATTATGTGCTACTCACCTTAACCCTCGGGTTATCCAACAATCCAAGAAAGTTAAATGAGGCAAAGTTTATACATTTCTTTCCATTCACCACAATGTTGTGGCTTGGAGGGCTGGGGAAAGGGACAGAGAGACGTACACTTTAACACACATCTGTGCTGCACATTGCTGTACTATCCTACTAGTGCTATCATTCTACCCACTGGCATCCTGCTTTTTTTAGTTTTTGAGATGTCAAATTAGAGAATGGTATATTAAAAATCTAGTATTTTTCCACTAATTTTTATTTTTAATAAGCCACTCTGTATGACTTAAATAAAAAGAAAAATGACCTAAAATTCCAAGATAGAAGAATACCAAATCTTTGCTTTGCTTTTAAATCTCACTTAAGAAGTTGCTGAAAATCCCAGAAAAAAATCAGGAATAAGACAAACAGGGAAATATAAAATGATCAAGATCAAAGGCAAGAATAGGCAAAGCGAGTAATGACCTTATATAGTTATGTGGTTAAAAATAAATGTTACCTAGGTTTGGCACCCATAGTACAGTGGTTATGGTGTCACCCACATACACCAAGGGTGGCGAGTTCGAACCCAGCCTACGCCAGCTAAACAACAATGATAACTACAACAAAAAATAGCCAGATGTTGAGGCAGGAGCCTATAGTCCCAGCTACTTGGGAGGCTGAGGCAAGAAAATCGCTTAAGCCCAAGGGTTTGAGGTTGCCGTGAGCTGTGATGCCACAGCACTCTACCAGGGGCGACATACTGAAACTGTCTCAAAAATAAATAAATAAATAAATAAATAAATAAATAAATAAATAATAGGACTATCTATAGGAAGCTAATAAAAAAATAAGTGGGATATGTTCCCAATTTATAATGTTAATGCTGGAATGATATTTAAGAGTCATTGCTAACCCCTGGGGCAGCAGGAGGAGAATGAGGGGGGCCAGCCTCAAGGAGCCAGATCTGCACACAGCTGGGGCAAGGGATGTGCTCCTGAGAAGACAACTTGGGAAACCCTCTGTTGACATATTCAAGCCAGAAACCACATTTCAAAAACCCAGGATCAATCTGCAGGTCACAAACCACTAAAGGGCTGTGAGACCAGTTCAGTTAGTCACAATCAGCCTATTTTAACAAAAGCAAACAAAAAGAATGAAGTAGAAAATACCAGAACCATCACATGGGGTGAGAGAAAGGACTGTTATCTATACTGGTCTGTGTACCAGGTGCTCCATAAAATGTGCTGTAGCCAGAAAGAGTGAGAAACACTGTTTTTATTGATACCTTTTTAAGAATTGGTACTTCACAAGCAAAGCAACACAAGATGCTGGGAAACCAGGTAAGGAAATGAATGACAATTTGAAGTCAATTCACTAAAGCTAACCAACTCATACAAAGAAGACTCAGTAAAAAAAAACAAACATGGGCTATGAAGTCAGTTAGTGAAACCTCACTGCATCATAGCTACTGATGACTTCAGAAGCCAGAGATGTCACCTGGCCTCTATGATCCTCCCTCAGTTTCTTTACCTGTAAGTGGGGGGATAATTACTTCTCAAGTAATTATTATTATAAAAGGGTCTGGCCCATGAATATTTTCTTCCTTCTTCCTTGAGTCTTAAAGAACTTCTTTTTCAACTCACCTCCTCAACCATCAGGATTCTGAATCCATCGTGTTAGTTTCCTACTTCTCAGGGTTCTATTAAGTTTCCTAAGCAGCCCTGATCATAGAGGTATTGGCAGTCACAAAAAGATGAGAAAATAAAACACTTATGCAGGCATGCCTGTAATAAAGTTTGCTACTGTGAAAGTTAAGAGCACTCTGCAAAAACTGGAACACATACAGAAAACAAAATGTCAAGAATCAGCACACTGAGTGTCCCTGGTCACAGCTCAAAAGTAGTTAGGAGGCGGTGCAAAGTAGGGTTTGCTGCCTCTGTCCAGCGCTTGGGACTAGGGAGAGAACAGTTTCCGGTGACAAATGCCCCATGCAGGCTAGCAGTAGTAAGTCACACAAGAATCCTGGGACCTAAATAGAGTATGTCACGGAAGCAAGTAAAGCCAATCAGAAAGACAACTCCATCATCAAGGCATAAGAAGACTCAAAGGAGGGAAAGAAAAACCTTCCCCATCAAAAACCACACCCCACTATGTGTGAGAGTCAGTAGACAAAACACACAGAAGGAACCCGAGGAAACACACATCTGTGAACCCGAGACACTGGAACAGTGGAAAGTGGTGAGGATCAAAAGCATAAATATAAGAAAAGGTTAAGGAACTATTAAGAAAATGATGGAGAGATTTATAAAATAACCAAATGTAACTTCCAGAAACAAAATCTAAGAGTCAATAAAATTCAAAATCTAAGAAACAGATAAAATACCCAGTCAGACACAGGAGAAAAATGAAGACAGAACTGAGAAAATTACAAAGAGATGTCAAAATATGAGAGTGCATAATGAACACTAAGGATATAAAGAAAAGGTTAAAAGTGCATCAAAGAAGTTCTAGAAGGAAAGAATGGAGGATAACAGACAGAAAATGTTTGAAGAGATAATAGCTAAAAACTTCCCAGAATTCATAGAAAACAGGAATCTACAGACTAAGAAGAAAAATGAATCCCAAGTGAGATAAATGTGAATTATAAGAAGACATATTATAGCGAACCTGCAGAATTCTAAAGATAAACACAAGTGTAAAAGACACCAGAAAACAAAAGATAGACAATAAGTGGACTGACAGTAGTCTCAGTAGAACAGGGGCCAAAAACACAATGAAAGAATTCTCCAAGTGCTGCAGGGAAAATAACTACCTAAAATTTATAACCTAGAACCTATTATCCACTGTCTTATCCAAAGAGATAAGATAAAAACATATTCAGGGCCAGGCACAGCGGCTCATGCCTGCAATCTTAGTACTCCGAAAGGCTGAAGCAGGTGGATGGCCTGAGCTCAAGAGTTCAAGAACAGCCTGAGTCAGAGCGAGAGCTCATCACTGAAAAAAAAAAAAAAAAAAAAAAGCCAGGCATTGTGGAGGGCGCTTGTAGTCCCAGCTACTCGGGAGGCTGAGGCAATAGAATCGCTTAAGCCCAAGAGTTTGGGGTTGTTGTGGGCTGTGATGCCATAGCACTCTATTGAGGGCAAGAAAAAAACAAAACAAAAATACTCAGTAGGAGACAGACATTACCTTCTACCAATGCCACTGGAGGATATGACAGAGAACATTTTTTTTGAGACAGTGTCTCAGTTTGTCACCCTTGGTAGAGTGCTATGGCGTCGCACAGTTCACAGCAACCTCCAACTCCTGAGCTTAGGTGATTCTCTTGCCTAAGCCTCCCGAGTAGCTGTGATTACAGGCGCCTGCCACAAGGCCCAGCTATTTTTTGTTGCAGTTTGGCCGGGGCGAGGTTCAAACCCACCACCCTCTGTATATGGGGCTGGCACCCTACCCACTGAGCCATAGGCACTGCCCAAGAGAACATGTTCAGAAAAAGGAATTTTAAGCCCAAAGAAGCTGGATAGACAATAAATATCTAAAGATCAGCAAAGAAACTAGAAAATATGTCAAGGTAAGGAAGTGGTGATTCTCAAAAATAATAACCCTGGGATATAAAATAAGAGGAACTCAAATACCAGATGAAGACTGGGAAGAAGGAATGACTGGAATAGGCATCTAGTAAGTCCCTATACTGCTCATACTCCCTATGGAGGAGAGAAGTATTAATTAAAATCTGGACAAGAAACTCTCATGTTAATCATGAGGAGAAAAGAGGAGTAAAGAAAACCTAATCAAGAAAACTGAATCAAGTGAACAGAAGGCAAGGGGGAAAAAAGGGAAATAAAAAAGCAAAAGTCTTATATTTAGAAAAAAAGATGACAGAAATGGTAGCTGTAAGATACTTTTCCCTAGGTATTATCCTTGAGGTACAGGGAGAGCCACAAAGTTGAGTACTCAGTCTCTCGCACCACTGGTCATTCCTGCCATCACGCTCAGCAGAGACCAACAGTTGCCAATTCAAGATGTATTTTCCTGTCCCTACAATGTCCTGGAACAAAAGATCACGTTTATCAGTTGCTTTTGAAAGTAGGTGTAACCAACACTGCCTTACTCAAGCTGACAAAGTTGGAAGGAGCTTTTTCTCTCACCCATTTCCTGTCATCCTGCCTTAAAGTGACTCATGAATGGAAACTAAAGGCCTCAGAACGGTAACCTGGATCCCTGATATCTGTGGAGCTGCCTATCTTCACACCTGTGGTGAGGGTTAATAAACTTCTACCTTTCTCACGCCATGCAAGCTTAGATTTCCTAATATATGCAGTTTAACCCAATTCTAACTAGTTACAACTTCAGCCACAAATAATCTCTATCAATGCTACATGCAGGTGTTTGGAAGAAATCAGGTTTTTTGTTTTGTTTTTCTAAAATGAAAGGTAAAATAGTTTGATACAGATATAGTATGTATTCTCATTTATAGTACATATTCCTCGGAATGGAATTTCACAATGCAAGCACTATATAACCAGGTAAACAAACCTTTTAAAGACTACAACAAAATTTACAATAAAGATATACATATAGCAAATCTCAAAAGAGCCCGCAGCTCCGTGGGTAGGGCGCCAGCCACATACACCAGGGCTGGCAGGTTCGAACCTGGCCCCAACCTGCTAAAATAACAACGACAACTGCAACAAAAAAATAGCTGGGCATTGTGGCAGGCACCTGTAGCCCTAGCTATTTGGGAGGCTGAGGCAAGAGAATCGCTTAAGCCCAAGAGTCTGAGATTGTAGCCCGGCACCTGTTGCTAAAGCAGCTAAGGCGCCAGCCATGTACACCTGAGCTGGCGGGTTCAAATCCAGCCCAGGCCCACCAAACAAGGATAGCTACAACCAAAAAATAGCCGGGCGTTGTGGCGGATGCCTGCAGTCCCAGCTACTTGAGAAGTGGAAGCAGGAGACTCACTTGAGCCCAGGAGTTGGAGGTTGCTGTGAGCTGTGATGCCATAGCACTCTGCCTAGAGCAACAGCTTGAGGCTCTGTCTTAAAAAAAAAAAAAGAAAAAAAAAAAAAGAGTCTGAGGTTGCTGTGAGCTGTGACACAATGGCACTCTACCCAGGGCCACAGCTTGAGACTGTCTCAAAAATAAATAAATAAATAAATAAAATAAGGATAATAAAATACAAATATTTATAATATTAAAAAATAGAAAGACAGAGGAATAAATGATAAGATGTATGACATTCATTTGAAGGGATGGTTTAACATTTTAAAGATATTACATTGTGCCAAAATAAACTATAAACTCTATGAAATCACAATTAAAATTCCATTCAGATTTCTAATGGAGCTCTTTCTACAAATGGAAGGATAAAAGTTAATGAATGGCCAACTGAATTTAGAAATAGGGAGGATGGTGCTTTATGAGAAAGAAGCAAATATTATAGACTCCTGTTAACAACAATTTTGTTCCTGTGCAGATAGACATATATAATGAAAGAATCCAGAACTCAAGAGAACTACATAAACATACATACCCAGAAAATGACAGCAGTTGTCCCATAAATTACTAGGTTATACAAACTTTTTTCTCAATTAGCAAAGTAGAGCAGCTATGTAAAAAGGTGAATTCCGGACATATTAAAAACCTTAAATTTGGGCAATGCCTGTGGCTCAGTGAGTAGGGCGCCAGCCCCATATGCCAAGGGTAGCGGGTTCAAACCCAGCCCCAGCAAAACTGCAACAAAAAAAATAGCCGGGGATTGTAGTATGTGCCTGTAGTCCCAGCTACTCGGGAGGCTGAGGCAAGAGAATCGCCTAAGCCCAAGAGCTGGATGTTGCTGTGAGCTGTGACATCACCGCACTCTACCGAGGGCAACAAAGTGAGACCATGTCTCTAAAAAACCAAAACAAACAAAAAACCCTTAAAGCTATTTTAGAAAGACAGCACAAAATAGAAGAATGTCTTTGTCACCTTGGGATAAGAAATAATTTCTTAATTCTCCAAACACATATATCATGAGGTCAAAATAGACGTATTTGACCAAGTCAAAATTAAGAAACTGGGTTCCTCAAAGCACTCAAGCTAGACCTCTCATTTGATCCTGCAATTCCATTACTGGGCATCTACCCAGAAGGAAAAAAATCCTTTTATCATAAGAACACTTGTACTAGACTGTTTATTGCAGCTCAATTTACAATCGCCAAAATGTGGAAACAGCCTAAATGCCCACCAACCCAGGAATGGAATAACAAGCCATGGTATATGTACACCATGGAATACTATTCACCCATTAAAAAAAAATGGAGACTTTACATCCTTTGTATTAACCTGGATGGAAGTGGAAGATATTATTCTTAGTAAAGCATCACAAGAATGGAGAAGCATGAATCCTATGAACTCAATTTTGATATGAGGATAATTAATGACAATTAAGGTCATGGTGGGGGTGGGGAAAGGGAAGAGCAGAGAGAAAAAGAAGGAGGGAGGGGCGGGGAAAGGAAGAGCAGAGGGAAGGAGGGAGGGGGTGGGGCCTTGGTGTGTGCCACATTTTTGGGGGGGCAAGATACAATTGCAAGTGGGACTTTACCTAACAAATGCAATCAGTGTAACCTGGCTTATTGTACCCTCAATGAATCAACAACAATAAAAAAAAAAAGTAGG
>CAUYPK010109693.1:0-50178 GCA_963574355.1 Loris lydekkerianus | reverse complement strand
GGTCTCTAAGTATTCTCCAAACATCCTTCCAGAAGGGACGTATTAGTGGGCATTCCCACCAGCAGTGTAGAAGTGTGCCCTTTCCTCCACATCCACGCCAACATCTCTGGTTTTGGGATTTTGTTATGTGGGCTACTCTTATATTTAACACCATAGAAGCTATTTTCATTGCACTTACTATCAGTCATATTTATTATTTTTCTTTACTTGTTATTCTTCCCTGAATCTGGAAGCTAGATGAGGAGAGATTCCAGAGCTGAGTCATTTCCTTCTATCTTCCATTGTCTCTGTTAAAGTTAGCTCCCAGTGTAATTGTTTCTCTGAAAGGCAGCTTAAAAAAAAATTCTGTCTGCTTTTAAGAGTTTCCTCTTTTTTTTTTTTTTTCCAGAAATTTTACTCTTAGATGCATATGTATGGAATTCTATTTATCATGCTTAGAATTCATGGTACATTTTTTCATTTATTTTTATTTTAATTATTATGGGTACATAATAGTTGTGTATCTTTATAGGGTATGTGTAATGTGTCGATACAGACATTGAATATGAGTTAATAAAATCATGGTAATTGGGATAGCCATCACCTCGGGCATTTATCATTTCTTTGTGTTAGGAACATCTCAGTTTCACTCTCCTCGTTATTGTAAAGCATATCCTAACTTATTCATTATGGTCATTCCATTGTGCTATCAAATGTTGTTCATTCTATTCATCTATCTAACTATATTTTTGCACATATTAACCATTCCCCCTTTATCTCCCACTCCCTATATCTTTCCCAGAGTCTGGTAACTGTCATTCTACCCTCTGTCTCCATGAGAGCAATTGTTTTTGATACTTAGCTCTCACAAAGGATGAAGAAAATGTAAGATCTATCTTTCCGTGTGTGGCATATTTCACTTAACATAATTTTCTCCAGTTCTGTGTTATGCAAATGGCAGGATTTCATTCATGTTTGTATCTATATAATATTCCATTGTGTACATATACCACAATTTCTTTATCCATTCATCTGCTGATGGACACTTGGGTTCATTCCATATTTTGGCTATTTGAACAGCAGTGCTATCATAAACATGGAAGTGTAGATACCTTTTTGATATACTGAATTACCTTCCTTTGAATAGACAGGGCCGTCTGGAAAGTATCCAGCCATGTGTGTCTTTACTTTTCTTATTACATGGCTGGATACTTTCTAGACACCCCTAAGTCCCCCAGCTGTGGGACTGATGGGTTATATGGTAGTCATATTTTTAGTTTCTTTGAGGAACCTCCATACTGTTCTCCAAAGTGGTTACACTAATTTACATTCCCACCAACAGGATATGAGGGTTCTTTCTCCATATACTCACCAACATTCCTTTTTTGCCTATCTTTTGGATAAAAGCCATTTTAACTAGAATGAGATGATATCTCATTATAATTTTTATTTGGATTTCTCTGATGACTAATAAAGTTGAGAATTTTTTCGCATACCTGTTGGCTATTTGTATGTCTTCTTTTCAGAAATGTCAGTTCAGATTCTTTGCCCATTTTTAACTGGGTTATTTGAAATTTTCCTATTGAGTACTTTGAGCTCCTTATATATTCCAATTATTGGTCCCTTGTCAAATAGGTAGTTTATAACTATTATTCCCATTTTGTAGATTTGTCTCTTCACTTTGCTGATTGTTTTCTTTGGTGTGAAGAAGCTTCTTAGCTTGGTGTGATCTCATTTGACCAATTTTGCTTTGGTTCCTTGTATTTGGAGATATACTCAAGAAGTCTTTTCCCAGACCAATGTCATGAAGTGTTTTCCAATGTTTTATTTTAGTAGGTTCATGGTTTTAGGTCTTATATTTAAGTCTTTAATCCATTTTGATTTTATTTTTGTATATTACAAGAGATAATGTTCTAGTTTCATTTTTTAAAAACTAATTTTGGTGATTGAAATGCTTTTAAGCTAAAGTGCAGTTCTGTGACAGCTTGTCCACCTCCCATTTGAATTATTTCCAGAGAAAAGTCCTTTAGGAGTTTAACCTAAAGCACAGAGGATTAATTAGGGAGGACCCATTTCTTTGGCATAACTTGGACACAACTTTTGTCTCCCTATTTTGATAAGTCTGTCAAAAATACTCTTCAGCCTCTTAACACCTATCAGGTTTTCTTCATACATGATCATGTCATCTGCAAATAAGGGTTTTGCTTCTTCTTTGTCTACCTGCCTTTTATTTAATTACCTTACTGAATTGCACTAGTAAAGTATTAAATAGAAGCAGTAACAAAGAATATCCTTGTTTGTGATTTTCAGAAGATATCATTAAGCCTTGCACTGTTGTCTATAGGACTTTGATTTGGTTAGGAAATTCCCTTTTACTGCTAGTTTGTGGAAAGTTTTTACCATGAAACAGTATTAATTTATGGGAGAGGAGGATCTGCATATGTTAAAATTATCTTTTTTATTAGTATAGTGAATTGCATGGATTTATTTTTCAGTCAATGAAAGTAATTGGTGTTCCTCTTCCTCTGTTTTTCAAGAGAGATTAACATTTATTCTTTCTTAAATACCAGATAGAAATAGCCAACAAAGCCTTCACGCACAGGAGATTTTTATTTATGCAAATAATTTTAATTATAAATTCAAATGCCTTAACTGATATAAATCTGTTAATATTTTCTGTTTCTTCTTGGGTCAGTGTTAAAAATTTGTGTCTTCAGAGAATTTTTCATTTTATCCAGATTGTCAAATTTATTTTCATAAAGTTGTTTATAATATTATCTTATTATCCTTTTACTATCTGAAGGATATCTTTTTAGTTTCTTCTACTATATTGCTTGATCATCCTGGATAGAAATTTATCAGTTTTACAGAACTTTTCAAAGAATAAATTTTTCATTTCATTTTTCTTCCCTATTGTTTTTTGTTTGTTTCCCATCTTATCCTGCTCTTGTCTTTGTCTCATTCTGTCTGCTTACTTTGTTTGATTTGCTCTACTTTCATATTTCTTAAGAAATGAAGTTTAGATTATTAATTTGAATCCTTTTTTTATTATACCTTTTAAACTTCCAATAGTTCCTCTAAGTATTGCCTTATGCTACAATCCCAAATTTTGATATTTTTATCATTTAGTTCAAATATTTTCTAATTTCTCATGTAATTTCTTTTTTCAGAAGACTATTTAGAAATATACTATTTAAAATATTTTTTTAAAAAAGAAAATCTTAATGCTATTATTATGATGATTATTTACTTTATTTTCTCTGCACTCTTCCTCTCTTTTCTCCAGTGGCATTTCAAATACATGTATGTGTACTGTTTGTTATTGTCTAATAGATCCATAGGTTTTGTTATTTTTCTCTTTTCAATCTTTCTTCTCTGTTCTCTTCATCTTACATACTTTCTTTCTCTCTGTCTCCCTTCACATTCACTCACTCTTTCCTGTGTTATGTCTATTTGGGTATTAAGTTCCTCCTATGACTTTTTAAAAAATTTTTAAAATTATGTATTTCAGTTCTAGAATTTTTATTTCTTTGTACTTTGGTTTCTCTGCTGAGATTTTCCTCTATTAAAGGTGTTTGGTTTTACTTTGTTAAGGAGAGTGATAACTGCCATACAATTCTTGTAACATTTGGCTCATCTTAGGCTTGGACACAATGGGCTCTTTTCTCTGCAGAATGTGCCCCATCTTCTTGGTTTCTTGAAAGTCAGGTGATTTGTGATTATATCCTGAACATTATGAATGTTAAGTTAGGAGAATTTGGGAATCTGGTTGTTTTTCTTGTTTGTTTTTGTTTTTTTTTCCAGAAGAGTGTGGCTTTTGTTTGTTTTTATTGTTGTTTGATTTTCTTGCCTGAGCTTGATTGCAAATTCTATTCCTCAGGCAGCAGCTTTGATCCAAATGCAGATCTTTTGTCTTTAGCTTAGTTCTAAATCTGTTCCATGCCTAAAAAGTTAACAGGTTATACATAGATGTGTGCAAACAGTCTGGGAATCTGTTATTTGGCTTTTTCCCTTTTGCAGCTCCCTCACTGTCTTCAGCACCTCGGAACTGTCCAGCTTCTCTTTTCTGGTTCCCCAGGCTGGAAAAAATACAGTTTTTTCCCCTTTGTTTGTTTGTTTCACATAACGCCATCTGTCTCTAGATCTGCAGCTTAGCCCCAGGCTAAAAGCCTTGGAGGTGGGAATTGATTTGTGTAGCTCTCTGGCTCCCTCCTCTAAGCTACCACACTGGCCACCAGTCTGCTTCTGCTCACTTTCCAGCATTTTCAGGCAGCTGGGTTTTATAACATGTCCAGGATTAATAGTTGTTTTCTCCAGGAGAAAGAGGTTATCTGAGACCATCAAACCCAGAATGGGAAGTTCTCTTTCAGAATTCCATTAGGGAGGTGGAGAGGGGAGGAATACTATGGCAGTGGGTCAGGATTCTGACTGACCTGCGGCTCCACTTGATGTAAACATTTCACCAATACATTTCCTTGTTTCTGATCAGACCATCTCTTTTCCTGTCTAGAGTGTTTGGACACACCAGCCTTCTGAGCTGGGGAGCTCAAAGTTGGCCCAAAGCACATACCTATTCTGGCTTTGTTTAGAAAGTTATCAAGTCTCATGTATGTTCAATATAACATGAGTTCAGCCTGGTAATCAGAACCTTCTGTCCCATGAGTGGGAACTCCTCAAGACTCTTGTCACCAATTGTTCACCAGTAAGGACTATAGACATGGAGAATCAATGGAGAATCTCAGACACAGGAGAATCAATCAGGAGGGACAGAAGTTGAAGGAAGACAGAGAGAACCCACCATGAAGTTCACACTGGGAAATAAAAACATAAAAGCACCAGAGTTTACTAACTTACTGAGCTATGTGTGAAATAAAATCAGGAGCAACTTGTGGGTAGATGGCAGGACTTGGGACACACATTCCACAGGGAGGGGACAGATAAATATTCAGTGCTCACCCTGTTCTGGGACAGCCAAGACTGGTCCCTGGGGGACAGAGAAGGAAATGAAACTCTGACAGTTTTTATCACTTGTCCAAGGTGTCACAGCTCAGAAGTGGCAGAGTCAGAATGTGAATCATATCTATTTAGCCTCAGAACAGGTAGGAAATCAACTTCCAGCGTTCTGCTTTTGTCTCCTTCAAGGCCCAAGTTGAGATTTGATCCCAATGTTGGAGGTAGAACCTAATGGGAGGTGTTTGGGTCATGGGGGTGGTAGATCCTTCATGAATAGATGAATGTCCCCCCTCTCTTACTGTTGTTCCTAGGAGAGCTGGTTGTTATAAAGAGCCCAGCACCTGCTCGCTGGCTTTCTTGCTTCCTCTCTTACCATGTCATCACTGCATACCCTGGCTCCCTTTCACCTTCTGCCACCAAGGGAAGCAGCCTGAGGCCCTCACCAGATGCCACTGCCCAATCTTGAACTTTTCCAGCCATTACAATTGTGAACAAGGTAAGTCTTTATCCTTTCTTTTCTTTTTTTTTTTTTGCAGTTTTTGGCCGGGCCAGGTTTGAATCCGCCATCTCTGGTATATGGGGCTGGTGCCCTACTTCTTTGTAAGTCTTTTTTCTTTACAAATTACCCAACCTAAGGCATTCCTTTGTTCCAATATAAAATGGACTAAGACAAGGGGAGCAAACTTTGCACTGTACTCTAGATTAGAGGTTCGGGGTCTTTTCCAGGCCTCAAGGCTGTAGTGTAGGTAAGACAGATAGTGGATATTTATCACCCACTCAAGAAAATGAATTGAAAGACAAATGAGCAAGACTGACATTGTTAAATAATTAACCATGAACTTCAATTTTACTGAAGGATAAAAAAAGAGGAAAGCTACCATTTACACATTTCAATGTCTTAATCATTATTCACAATAAATTACAGGAGCCACTACCTGGTGACTTATCTGGCCCATCAGGGTGAAAGCACTCAAGGCCTGGGGAATGTCAACTTGGAGCAAGGGAAATGGCTCCTATTTGGATGCAGGGACTCAGCAGGAAAGAAGCTGAATCAGGACATTTCCAGAGGATTCATAACAGAGCAGAGGGGCAGCCAACCAGAAGGCTGGTTGCTTCCTATCCATTCCCCCTCCCACTCCTTGCCTGCAATCAATCTAGCTTCTTAGAGCTATTGACCAGGCTGCCTGAAAGTCATTGCCCAAATTCCATCTCCTTTCAAATCCATTTTCCCTGCCTCAGAGAGAGCCATTTGGATTTCTCAATTATCAAATTGTACAGTCATGAGCTTATATACTTCCAAGAGGTAATACAGTGTAACTTTTCTTCTGTGGAAATGTCATATTGGCTCCTTGGGGGAGTGAATGGAATATTTAAAATACTCTCAGTCTCTATGGGCCATTAAGAGGAATGCAAAGATGGAATGTGACTTTGCTAAGGCTGTAATAGAAGCCTATGTTCTTTAGGAAGCTCTGAGGCAGTTTGCTTCACTGATAACATCACTACCTAAGATTATCTGTTTCTCTTTCCACTTTTCTACCTGAATAAAAAAAGTACACAGGCCAATAAAATTGTTTTTCTTAACACATGTCTTTGATACACATAAGCTAATTTTGGCAATGTTTGGGTCATGGAGGTGGTAGATAATTTAGCACCTTTAAGGCTAATTAAATCAGCATTGCCTGTTCATTTGTTTTAAATAATAAAAGCAACTCCCATTTGTTGAATCTGTACTTTATACCAGACTATACTAATAAACTTTAAAAATGCTATATAATTTTAAAAATTAATTTTGATAAAAATAATATGTAAATACATTCTCATAAAAATCCACACACCCTGAAGCCCAGTTTGATCTCAGTCATTGTTCTCACTCAAGACTCTGCTCTTCCCAGTTGAGTGTACCCTTACGGAATTTTTTATTCGTTAACATACGTATGTCCTTCTAGAAGAGATAAAGAATTGTGTGTGTGTGTGTGTGTTTTATAAATAGAACTATCAATATGTTTCATGCTGCAGTTTGCTTTTCACACCCAACAATATGTCTTGAATGTTTCCACATGTTGGTAAGAGAGTTCTGGTGTGTTCTTTTACACTCCTATTTCATTTTCTGTAACAGGGTAGCACCAAACTTTATTTGCCTATTCTTCTTTAAAGCACAATTTGGTTGTTTTCTTTTATTTTTCCTTTTACTACAACACACATCGTACTCGGTGATTGTTAGCCTTCATGTTACCAAAGAGAGGGAGCCACAGTGACAATGTGGCTACATGTAGTGTGTATGTTAGAAAGACAAGATTTCAGAGCCTCAATTCCATAAGATGATCTGTTTATAGATAATCTGTCCATCTGATTATAGACAAAACAGTCTGTGTTTTGAGGATGGTGATGAGGAGGCAGAGAAAACAAGCTAAAAACATACACAATATACACAATAGCTGTTCAGATATCACCTCTGGGATCACGTTCATATTTTTCAGACAATAAAAAAACAGTCAAACCATAGTAAACAAATAGGCATAGTTTCATTTGGGGGATTTGGGTGTGTTTTTAACTGGAAACCAACAGAAATCTCCTGCAGAGATGAGGAAAGCAAAATCTGAATTAAGAAGAGTGTATTAGGTCTGAGGAGACCCCATTCTACCCAGACATTCTACGTGAATGCTACTTGTGTCCACACTGCATCTTGTGGGTTAAGTTCTGACCAGTGGTGCTACCTTCTCACAGCTCTGGGCCTCAAATAGCTAACGGTCTATCCTGCAGCCTTCAGAACAGCAAAACAAAACAGTTTGCATTTGTTTATATTTCCCAAATTAGTTTGGTGGGGGTTCATTATAAACATGATTTGTATGCCTATGAGCTATTCCAGCATTATGAAAAAGAAAGTAAAAAAAATCTTCTTTATCCCAATGTTAATTAACATTTTGGTAAACATCTTTCAGATAATGTATACTATTTCTCTCTCTAAAAAAAATACTCATTATATAAATGACTAACTTGCTTTTTATTTATTTATATTTTCTAACTTGGTTTTTAAAGAACTGGCTATTTTTCACTTAATGACATGTTCTACACGTCTGTCTTTACCAGTGCTAATAGATGTGGTTTGTCCTTAATATTGACTGAATCACTAACTATCACCTGATGGCCTGGTACGTTTGTTCATTTGTGTGTTCATTCACTCTTTCATCTGTCTGTCCTCCACATCTTTGTTATGAGGCTTGTTAGACATCAGGCAACATACTGTGAACAAGGCGTACAACTGTGAGTGGGAAAGGCATGGTATGAGACCAGGAATACAGGTCCTGCAGGGAAGGCAGATAAGCAATAATAGTGCGTGATAAATCTTACAGTACCTAATTTAGGGGGTGATTAGGAGAGGTTGCCGGGAGGAAGTAATGACTGTGCTGAGACATCATAGGGGCAGAGGGGGAGTGTGCCAGGCAACAAGAGAGGAGAAGGTGTTTCAGCCAGGGTTAGCAGCATTTGCAAAGATCTAGAAATGAGTGAGATTCTAGGCATTCTGCAGAAATGCATATATTTCATTTAGCTGGAGGACAGTGTTTTTTTTGGGGGGGTGGAAACATTACACTAGGGTTTAGGTAGTTCATTAGCCTTGCTCAGTGACCCTCTAAAGTGAATCAGCAGTAACTATCTAATCATGAACATTCCATACCCCTAAGTCGCCCAGTCAAATTCGGGCCTAGGCATGACACAAGCAGAAAGGAGGGACAGGTTAGTTCCATCTATTTTAATGTATTTGTGGAAAATTGTGAATATGACCAGAGGTTCTCATAAGGGTGTTCAAAATGAGGCGGAATCCTTTGGCAGGGAGAGAACACCGACTGGCCCTCTCCCTGGCGCGGTGCAGCAAGTGAGCCTGTACAGGAATAATTGCCCAGATACCTGGGTCCCCACTGCTCCGCACAGGGCAGGGGAGGTGCTGGGAAACGGCCCGCCCCAGGTCCCAGCCTGCACGCTAGGACTGAGAGGTCTCAGTGTCTGCTGGCTGAGTGTGCCCTAAAGCAGGTTCTAGACAGACTAGCAGGGGGGTCACAGTGGCTTGGGTCCTTGCCCAGAGTGTGCCCTGGGGTGGGTGACCTCTCTAAGGATACTTACCTTTAAAATGGGCTCACAGCATTCCCTACTTAAAATCAGCCATCTACAGGACTGGTAGCAGCAGGCAGTGCTGGGGACACCCACCTTACCACACCTGTAAGAGCAGGAAATGAGACACCAAAGGCAAAGAAGTCATTGCTCAAAGAGACATGACTTCAAGGCTTTGGTCTCTGGCTGGAAAACCAGAGATGTGCGTAGGAAGCACTGTTCTCTGCCAGAGGACAGGGTGCCTCTCCCATCAAATCACCTTCAGCAGGGACAGGAAAAAAGCCACAGAGAAAGGGCTGTCCCCACGCTGCCATAGGTCTGCTGGAGTGGGGTGCTCCCGCCAGCCCAGGTCCACTCCGGGTCACAGTGAACCAACTGCTGAGGGAGGGCCCAGTGTCAGTGTGAGAAGCACCCCCAAGGGACAAGGAAGATTCTGATCTCAAAGATGGGGAGCTGGAAACTACACAAGAACTTGGAATTTTGACATTCAAAAGGAGCGTCATTTCCCTAGAGTGTCTTTGAAGTGGTATTTCCCCACCAAGGGAAATTCTGGAAAATGAAGGTAGAGCCTTGGTCCTGGTTGCTTTATACATTCTGATTCTCTGAGCTTTCTGGTTCAAATATTCATTTTCTTTTTCTTTCTATTTTGAGCAAGCATGTCAAATGCCTAGCAGGACACTGAGGTAAGCTGGACACTTTCCAAAATACCAAAGGAGAAAATATCTTTAATTACATTTGGACCCCAATAGCCAGGTTAGAAGCAAATCATTCCAGGACAGTGAGTGGGAAAGGATTTGCAAAGGAATTAAATTCCAATGAGTGATACTACAGGTAGCTCATACATTAGAAGGAAGTTTTTATTGACTGTATATTATACTGAGAAATAGAAAAGATAAATATTTGTGCTTCCACTGAGACACATTTGAAATTCCCAAACACTCATTGTATAATCTGCTAAGCAATTTACCCAACTGTTATGCATTTTTTTCCCCTGAACAGGTGATTACAATGATATTTATTCTAGCCCATGTGGATTTGTTGGGGGTGGTTATTTTTAGTTGTTGTTTATCTGTTTTTGGAAATTTTTTTGAGAGGATGGTAATAACTTACTAGGAATTATATACATGGGATTATAATGAATTTCTTCTGATTTTTAAAATCAATTTGGTTTTTCATTAACAAACTATACAAATCTACCATCTTGAAAATTGTTCATAGGACAAAAAATATTAATTAGGTCATATGAAGTCTGCTTTCAAAGTCAAGCAACTGGTTTTCCTGGTTAATAAACTATACTAGTTAAGAGTTATCATATCTTTATTATACCATATAATATACCTAGAATATAATAAAATGTGAGTCACTAAATTAAGATCAAATGGATATCTTTTTTTGATGTTAAGAAGGGGGTGTTGGGATCTTAAAATGTTGGATGGGGGGTCACCATTCACCGTTTCTTAAAAGATCTGTGGAAATCACACACAGTGGCGAATTCTGCTTAGCCGCGGGATCGCAGGGCTCACCGTGCGTTTTGCTTGTTTGCCATCTTTGTGTTCAGAGATTGACTGTTCAGTAGACCAAATGGAATGAAGTATTTAATTGTATTTTCCCAGCAAACGTATATGTGATGGACTGGATTGAGAAGACATGGGAGATGTAGAGACTTCAGGATATGTCTTGCAGGATATGTCTGGGCAGGAAGTAAAAAGGGTCTAGAGCAGTGGTTCTCAACCTTCCTAATGCCACGACCCTTCAATACAGTTCCCATAGGTTGAGACCCACAGGTTGAGAAACGCTGGTCTTGATGAAGATGAGGGCAGTCGGAGGGAAGAACAAAGGATAAAAATTGAGAAAGGAGCCAAAGGTATGAGGGCAGCAGGATAGTGGGTTTGCAGGGAAATAATGCATTTTGCTGCTTATAGAGACTGTGAGCATCCGAGCAACTCTCCACACTCCTCTGGGTCACGTTGGCACCTTTATTTATGAGGGCCTTGGGGTAGCATTTAGGTGATGATAGAACTTCCCTTTGTATTACAACTGCCTTTGCCTTTCACCTTGCCTACACCACGAGCTCTTTGACAGCGGGGGCTTTGGCTTTCATCTTTCTCTCCCCAAAACACCTAGCACCATGCCAGGCACATAACAGGTACTTAGGAAATGTTTGAAAAAAGGAAAGATGTAGTGAGGAAATCAAACAAGGGAGAGGTTAAGTGGTTTAGAGTGACATCTTTAGTTTACAAAGTGTTAACCCAGGGCACCCAAGCAAAGGAAGCCAAATGTGTTCAAACAAGGTCAAGATCACATAGTTAGAGATAGGAGGGGTCAGACACAAGGCTCGTCCTGTGTGCTGTGTGATCCTTGTCTGCAAACAAAGAAACACAAAATATATATGAAAAATATCTTTAAATAGACAGAAAGTGGCCATGATGACGCTAACAGGGCTGGGTTTAAGACCCTAAGACTTGACCACAGAATGCATTGGCTGGTTCGAAAAAATTAAATGTTTAAAATTATTATGTGACTAATTTTTGATGAATATTATAATCACATGGTTTGAAACCTTAAAATGATAAAAAGGTATAAATGAGTAGGCACAGTGAGAAGTCTCCTTCCTTGCCTTTTCTCTTCCCTGCGTTTCTTAGTATCTTCTGGAGTTCCTTTGTGGTTATTTAAGCCAAATGTGAATAAATATCCTCACTTCCCTCTTTTTGTTATACAAAATGTAGCATTTGACACAGACTTTTCGCACCTTGCTTTTTTTTTTAACTTAAAATATATTTTGGAGAACTCGCATATAAATAAAAAATAACTATCTTTATTCAGCTTCAAAGTATTCTGTTAGATGGATGCAACATAATTTAATTAAATGACCTCTCATTGATGGAAATTTAGGTTATTTCTAATCTTTGATGTGAGGGAAAAAAATCCCATAATGACTCACATACATATTCCAAGGGGTTGTGCATTTGTAATTCTGACATATTACCAATTACCCTCCTAGTGGTTGTACCAATTTACATTCAAGTCAGCAGCACCTGATTCTTTACAACCTCTACACCAGAGCGTGTTATCAAACTTTAGGATGTTAGCCAATCTGATGGATAAAAACTGGTATTTCAGGGGAGCTCAATTTGCGTTTATCTTGAGGTTGAGAATCTTCCAGATTCAGCACACAGCTGGTCCCAGAAGGTGCGACCTCTCCTCTGAAGAGAAGCAACAGATCTCCTGTCAGTAAAAGCATTTCACATGGATCAGCTCATTCAAATTCACACTTCCTTGAATGGTAAGCACAGGTACCCCATTTTACAGATGAGGAAACTGAGTCAGTGAAAGAGTAACTTCTCAGAATAGGTGGGAAAGCTAGGGCTTGGTGTGCTCTGGAGGAGTCCAGGACCCTAGATCTCAACCACTAGCCTGTACTGTTTAGGATGCTGTATTTATGCACAGAGTTTGAATTAGGTCATTTGTATGCTGTTCTTCCACTGGATTTATGCTGTTCTTTCTGGCCTAGCCGTCTTCCAACTCTGTACCTGGTTTGGAAGGATGTATTTTTTCTATAATGTAGCTGTGGTGCATTGCATTTCCCTGTAGAATTTTGAGATGCAGTAAGTTTACTCTTGGGCAATCTCTTTCTCTCTGCACTTTACCCTTTTCTGCCTGTGTCTCGATAGAAGCCACTGTGTTTGCAACATATTATAAATATTGATCTGTTTTCTCTCATAAATATGGGAGGAGAAGCATTGGACTGTATAGTGATGACAAAAAAAGCAATTCGGGGGAATTTATTATTTTCTTGATTATACCTGAGGGATTAACTCAGCATAATCACATGAGGAAAAAATAGTGTAAAACTAGTTGATTTATAATCTCTTCATTAATAAACACAACTGGAATTTCCCAGACTTTCTTGGGAAAGACTAATTCCTCCCAAGTAGAACTATTACATTGAAAAGAATGGAGAATTTAAAAGTCAGTTCTCTAGCTACAAAGCAGGTGTGCAGACACCATCATAGTTGTGCATTAGTGGTCTCCCGCTGAAAGGGTGACGGCCTGTTAGGAGGGGCTGAGAGCACTATCAACACTAGATGTCTATCCAGGAAGGCTTCACTTGGCTAAAAAATAACCAACATGTATTTCCCTCTCTCCTATCCAGGTTTTCTTGTGAGCCCTTCCAGGTTCCTTTGATCTCATGATTGCATCTAGGCATCTGTCCTCATCCCTAACAGCCACATTCAGAACACTGCGGTAACCCAGGACAGCACTTCTACCAATTGCACCTGCCTTTCCAGGTTGGCCCCTCAGTTCCTCATCCTGTCTTGAAGCCACAGTGTGCCAGCCTAGAAAGGTAAGCCTTGTAAAAGCCAGGTCTCCACCCGGGGAACCTCCACCTGATAGGCCTAGTGGGCCTAGGCTAAGACAGAAAGGTGTCAGGCCTAGGCTATAATGGAAAAACTCTTAGCAAATTTCCAGACTGCAAGCTTTCAAATGAAATGAAGTAAGTCTAGTTCACTCCCAAGATAAATGAGAAAGTACTAATTGATTTCTTGCTTCTAGTTCATTCCCAGTTTCTTGCTTGGCTAACTCCCTGGAAACAGACCGGGAGGTACCAACTATTCCCGGACTGAATTTTAAACAATACCAGGTGGGGAAAATACTGAAACTAAGATGTATGGGGAAAAATACTGAAAGTAAGATGTATGGGGGAAAGTGCTGAAACTAAGATGTATAGGGGGAAAATATGAAAACAAAGATGTATGACGTATGGCTAACTGCAATATTCTGCTTCTATACACTGCTTGCTTGCCACCCAACTCAAATGCACGTGGACAGCCTGCATGCCAACCAGGATGCAGACCAAGCCTTAAAAACCGGACCCTTTAAGCACCCAGGGCTGCTTTCAGAAACCTATGTTGGGACACTGAGGCAGTCACCAGCTTGCTCTTCAGTAAAAGGACTCTGCTGTAAATTTGGCTTGTTTGGCAGTGTGGTCTTTGTGGAACTCCTGGGCACAGCACACCCACAGTGCTGAGTCTCACGCTCTTGGGTCATAGTTGTCTTGGAAACCAAGGACCAGATTAAGGGTGTTTGCTATCAAAATTATCTAGGCCAATCCAGTCATTTTAAAATTGCCATGAAAATCACCTCGAGTGCCTGACATGAAGTTCATGTGACAGGTGAATGGATAAACAAAAGTGAGATATACAGATACCAGAATATTAGTCATCCTTGAAAAGGAAAGAAATTCTGACATATATTTCAACCTGGATGATGAACATGGAGGACATTTCATATTTGGGTCTGATAAGTGAAATAAGCCAGACACAATGAGGGAAATTGCTTTGTGTCCCCTCACATGAGGCACCGGGAGCAGTCAAAGACTTTTGGCTCTTGTCATGGATATCAGCAGTTTTCACAAGACAGTCTCCAGATTCGCTGTGTGAGAACCTTCTGGGGTCTCTTAGTTTTCTTCCTAAGATTATAGAGTTTGTATTTCAATGGTTGGAAACTTGGAATATGAACTTTAATCCTCTGCCCAAATAATTCTGATGAGCTGCAGGATTGGAAGTCACTCAGTGTCTCAAAATTCAAACTCTCTGATCTCACCCAAGTTGCATGCTCCTCCAGCCCTACCCAGTGTCTTCCCTGTACCCCACTGGCAGGACTTTTCATCCTCTCCACAGTTCTCTGCACTTACTCCGTGCCCTACTTCAGAATTTTCTTTCTGCCTGGAGCACCTTCCACTCCTTTGCCTGTTGCAATCCTCCTCACCCCTGGAGGATTGGACCGCGTTTTACCTCTTCCACAGAACCTTCCCGGATTCCCTCCCTCACCCCATTTCCTTTCTCTCCTCTGCCCCACTGTTGGTCACAATTAGTTGTGCACTTTAGGTCATTTTCCATTATAGCATGTCACTTTTGAAAACATCACTTTTGACATTTTAAAGATATGGTCTTGTGCTTGAATCTGATTCTCTCTGGAAGACAGGACACATCCCTGGTCTTTACATGATGCTTGGCTTGCAGTGTAAAGTGTTCAAATGTATTGAAGCAAATTTAACATTCATCTCAGACCTCCTTTACTCCTAAGCCCCAGATAAATAAATCCAATGGTCCACACAATGTTTCAAGCTTTTCAAACAAAACACAGTCAGAACAAGATCTTGATATTTCCTTGTACCCTTTCCTTTCTCACTGTCCCCCATCTCAAACGTGGCATCTTTGTCCACTCAATTACTTGCTCAAGGCTGAATACTGGCCATTACCTTTTCTGCCTCCACAGTTTTCACTTCCCACGTCAGGCATTAGGACCTGGAGATCCACCAACTCTCCTTTTACTCTTCATCTCCATTGTCACCACTGGGCATGGGTATCTTTCTCTACAGTGAATTGCCACCTGGTCTCCAATACTTGCCCTCACCCCTTCCAGCTGGTTCTCTTGCTACAACCACATCGAGGTTCATAACACGTCTGGCCAGGCCACACCATTGCTCTTGACATAACACATCTGGCCAGGGCACTGCATTGCTCTACAGTCACAGTCCTGGGCAGGAACTGAGAGGCTCTGCCTGACCTGGCCCTGCCAGGCCTCCTGCCACTCCCCCTGGCCTTACATCCTGCTCCAGCAACACCAGCTCCATTGCTGGGCCGTATTAATATTTTGGTCATATCTCGTTCCTTCCTCCGAGAATTTGCCCATTATGATCTCTCAGCCTAGAATCCTATTTCTATGTCCCCTATTAGTAACCATCACTACTCTTTTTGTCAGGCTCTAGTAGAAATGCCACTGCCTCCAGGAGACCTATCTGCAGCCCAAGTATTCTAGGACCTCTGATTTGTCCATCCTTGCCCCTCTTATAAGTGTGCCCATGAAAATAAATAATTTCTTCCTCTCTAAAGGTTTCATGCCTGATCATTCCCTGTCTTCAAGCATATAGTAATTGCTCAATAAATAATTGCTATGTGAATCAATTCCATCCAAGCAGCCTGTACATACCAACCTTGTTTTCTAGACCATACTCCTTTCCAGCCCCAAAGTAGAAATAAATGATGACTGAATCAGCCACAGAATTGCTCCTCTCTGGAGCTGGCCCAGCCAACCACTGAAATATAAAATGCAGAGGGCTGGCGTGGGGCATGGGGTGGGATGTGCAGGAGTGGATTTCTGGTCGCCATGGTGCTAACAACCCCAAGTCTTCTACCCATTCTCCTCTGAGTTGCTGCCCTGACTGGACACATAGTCATGGAGCCTCTGACCCCTACCTGCCTGTGGCCCTGGGGCTGGGGCTGGGGCTGGGAGGGAGGAAGGCCCACCCCTTTCTCTTTGCTTCTCAGGACCCATTATCATGAACAAAGGTGGAGAAGAAGGATTATTTTCTTGTGATGAATGCTGCATTTTAAATGAAGCTCCTTAGGCATTTAAACAATCATATTTATTCTACATGCAACAGTAGTTTCATTATATATATAGTGAAAATCCTTCTAAATGTTAATGTAACATTGGCCCAAGGATCCTCACATTTGGAATGAATAAACCAAGACGTGGCCTCACCTTAGAGAAAATATACGAAGCTCAGTTCTCTGCCGAAGGTTGTTCTAGGGAGAAAACAATTTTTAACAGTTATAATAAACACAGCTATTGAAGTCTGAAAGATCTGAGTTCAAATCCAAGCTTACTAACCAGATGACTTTAAGTATTTAACTTTAACCAGCTGCTATTTCTGAGCCTTCTTCATAGGATTTTTTGAAAGGATCACATGGAGAAATATTTATCAACCAAGTTATGTTCGATGTTTTTAGACTCTAGTACACAGTTGGCCTTTCAAATATGTGGGTTCTGTGGATTCAACCATGGATCAAAAATATTTGAAAAACATTTTTATGAAGTTCCAACAGGAAAAACCTGAGTTCACTGTGTGCCAAGTACTATTGTGAATGTAAGCAAGAGAAGTGATATGCAGGCATTGTGTTAGGTATTGTAAGTATTAAGTTATTAGGAGCATTAGGAATTCCTTATCTTCTAGCTCAGCAATTGAGCTTCTCTTGGGTCAGATTGGATCTTGCCTAATTCACACCCATGATTAGTTCAATAAATATGTCATGAGCTCCTTCTGTGGTTCAAGCTGTGTGTTAGGTATTGGGCAATGTTTAGGTGGACAAAATGAACAAGGTTTTGCCTTCAGGCAGTCTACAATCCAGTGGGAGACAAAAGGAAGTCCAGTGAAGTAGTTAACACCCAGCTGCAGAATGTGGTAAAATGCCAGCAAGCTGCCTGCTGAGAGGGGAAGTGAGGGGCAGGGGCCGCACAGAGGATGCCAGGAAAGTGGCTGCCTCCTGCTCCCAACCTACAACACGGGACCAGGAGGGACTCTGTCAAAGTTTTGTTCATCCATTATGGCACTCTTCAAATTTCCTAATGCATTTTACAAAGCTAGCCTAACTTAGATGCTTTAATCTGACCCCCCAAAAAAGTAAATGTGCATCACACACCCAATCACTTCAGTAGATTAAAAATAAAGAAACAATCCTTAAATAAAATGCTGGCAAACAAAATCCAACAGTATTTGCGAAGCATAATTCACCACAACCAATTGGATGTATTCCCAGACTACAAAGGTGGGTTGACATAAACAAATCTGCTAATAGAATTTATCCTATCAGTTCATCAAAGGAGAAAGGCTGTGTTTTCAGCCTCTTCAAGTGGAAAAACACTTTCCTAGCATTCAACATTCCAAATAAGGTTTTCCCATACTATTTGTTGCTGTGGTTATTTCGCCCGAAGTTCTAAGACTGACTAACAAGTATGATTATTAAAGTAAGTCAACCCTCAAGGTGAGCACAAAAATGATTGTGAGCATCTCGGTGGATGTGGAGGGAGTGTTAGTTTAGGTGACATCAATCTCCACAAGGCTTCAAACCAATATAAACACCATTTCAGGCCAGGCCATGTCATCTGCTCAGCCCAAGCACTGAAACAGAAGTAACCAAAAAACCCCCAAAGGCCATGGCTGCTCACTAGTGAGATGATTTATGCCCATGTATAACTGACTGACAGCCTCCATTTCTGAAATTAATTACTTTTCTTCTGGAGTTAAATTTGCTGATGATGCTTCTCATAAAAATAGGAGGTCTTTACATAGCAAATGCTCTAATTAAATAAGAATAAAGGCAGAAAACTTGGAGACCTAAATGAGATACATTTATTCTGTGCATGTGGTTGAATCTTTAATAATTTGCAATGTAACAGTTTCTTCTCTCCTGGGATGGAGATGATATCTTGCTCTTTCCCAAATATGCATCCGTCTCCCTTCTAATGTTTATTTATGACTGTGGTAAAGAGAGATGCACTCGCTTTGTTCTGTTCCTCCATCCTCTACCCAAGTGGACTGAATGGCATCCTCCCAAAATTCATATGTTGAAGCACTAACCCCTAATGTGATGGTATATGGAGAGAGGGTTTTTAGAAAGGAATGTTAGATGCAGTCATAAGGGAGGGTCCTAATCTGATAGGATTGGCGGCCTTATAAGGTCTCTGTCTCCCCCTCTTCCGCTCTCTCCCTCTATCTCCCCCCTTTCCTACTCCCCTTTCCCTCCCTACCTCTCCTCTCCATCCCTCCTCCCTTCTCTCTCTTCTTTCTCCCTCTCTCCCTCTCTTCCCTGGCCTCTCTCCCTGAAGTCCCAGCTATTTAGGAGATTGAGGCAGGGGGACTACTTGAGCCCAGGAGTTCAAGCCCAGTCTGGGAAACACAGAAAGACCCCATCTCTGAAAATAAAAACAAATACTCTGCTGAAGTTGAGCTCAAGAGAGGAAATTAAACAAAATCCAGAAAACATGTGAGCATACAGCAACAAGGAAGCCATCTACAAGCCAAGAGTCCTCACCAGAACGGGACTGTGCTGGCCCTTGGTCTGAGACACCTATTCTCTACGATCCACTAGAAAACGAACTTGTGTTGTGTAAGCCACCAGTCTGCAGTATTTTGCTATGGCAGCCCAAGGCGACCGTGACACCGGGAGAGGAGACTCGGGGTAGCTGCGAAGTCCACTTTCTGTTCCTTCTCCTGTCTAAACATTCCTCCCACTTTTAATGCTGGGCTCACATAGGGAGGGGAGCAGGATTGTTTGGATCTTTTGAACTGGGTTCTAGGAGACCAAGAGCCAGTATACATTACCTGTACAGGGACCACAGACATCATTGTGGTCTCAGGATCAATACCTCTTCTCAGCATCCCTTCTTGTCCATGGGTCAGATCACCGTGAAGGTGCACGGATTGGACAGTGGGCACCTGTTTGCCAGACACTGGGCCTGGCCCTGCAGCCTGAAATCAGCCCTTTCAATCCTCACATCTGCTGCATTAGGAGAAATACAGCAAAGGAGCTCCAGGCTGTCCCTCCTATAAGGAATGGGACAGCTTTGAAGGACACTGCTCTTGGCAAAGTTCTCTGCCACTATTATGATGCTTTCAAAGGTATTTATCACAAGAGCCACTGCTGGCCAAGAGCAGAGGTAATGCAGAGAACAGGGGGATTTCCAAAACTCCAAACTACTATCAACTTCTGTCCTCCCATACCAACCCATCTGCCTTCACCCGAGACTTAGATCCATTTGGCAAAGGAGACAGAACCCTAGGTGCCAAGCACTCCGCACTCCCAAAGGATGCTCTGAAGTATTTGGGGAGAGAAGGAGAATATGTCAAATAAGAATCTTTTAGCAGTAGGCTAGCTTGGTTAGAGGATTTAATGAGGGAGTGAATGAATGACAGTGGGTACCTCACAGAACCCAAGAGCAAGAAGTGCTGGCCCCTGGGAAGATTCCACTACACACCTTACTGGACCTCTGTTCTCTGTCCTTCCTGCTTACCCTTCTCTGTGTCCACTTGGCAACTGCTTCTCTCCAGTCTGCAGGTGCCTTGAGTGGGCAAGGTTGCATTTTCTTGGCTCAGCTGTCCAGGACTTTTGGGTTATCTCTTATTTATACACGCCTGGGGGAAAGTACCTGGGTGAGTCTTCTGCTGTTGGTCCAGTTTCCTGTGGGCCAGAGGCAGGGTCACAGAGTAAGCAAGGCAATGACAAAATGATGACAAAAAGACCTCCCACATCCACACACACAAATGTTTATCACAGAAAAAGGAGAGAAGGGGGCACTGGAGAGGAGAAAGCTGATCCGTCAGCTTTTGTTGTGTTTTTCCCAGGTGGCTGTGTCCTGGATGTTATGATGAACGCAGGAATAACACAGGATCCTCCAAGGGCTTAGCTGGGGAGAGAACTGGAAGAAACACTTCCTGAGTAATATGCAACAGGGTTTACTCAGGAGCTGAATTCTGAGGTCAAGGTGCTGCGCCTCAGAAGGTCGGGGCTGGGGTAGGGCCTGTAGTGCTATGCCAAGCATCTGCTCCATAGGCGCCTATGTTTTATCTGATTCCGACCTCTCAACAATTTATTTTTCAGTTAAATGCTGGGAAAACTTCATGGAGGATGGAGGGGGAAAGCATTTAGTAGCACCATTAAGCACAGTCTTGGTGGTAGGAAAACCCAGGCTTTATACAGGAGAGATTCAGGCGTCCAGTCTAAATGAAGCAGAATGTGCTTTGGAAAGGGTGGAATTTGGAGGAAAGTAGTTGAATAAGAATACGAGATAATACGGTCACCACGCATTGATTCACTTTACCTCTTGCTCCCCACTGCGGTGTGCCAGGCTCTGGACACGGCCAGACCACGGTGTGCCAGGCACCAGGGACAAAGTGATCATCAAGGAGAGACCTCCCCAGTCAAGTGGGCTGCTCACAACTGGCACAGCCTTCACTCATCTCAGCGACTGCACCACCCCCTGGGGATTCTGGCTTTTCAGTGTATGAGCAGTGATTTCTACCACGGCAAATAGGAAAGGCAGAGAATTAAACTCACAGTGTCATCAGTGCAGGTTCCATGTGTCACTGTCATTTTTAAAAGCACCTAAGATTTTCTAAAGAATTTAATAATCTAATAGCCAAGACTGGGGACTTTAGGGTAATTGGGTACCCAAAGCAACAACATGTTAAAGACACTAATCTGTGGCACCGACTGTGAATTATATTCCCCCAAAGTTGACACCATACCAGTGGGCAGCAACTTTGTAATGCTGTTCATATAGACTAAATCTCATTTTTAATAAAAATGTATCTTTAAGATATATACAACGATTACCCTAGAAATAGATTGGACTGTCTATTATATTGATATATACACAATCTTGGAAATTTGTCTCTAGTGCCTGGTTTACTATACACCAACAGAATTTAGAGCTCCATAAAAATACTTTATAACATTCAGGCAGCAATGTTCCTATTTCTTATGCGGATACATTGGAAATGTGGTTGGGGCTGTCATTCATCTTTGGCACTTAAATATTTTTCACAAATAGTTGCTGCCTTAAGAAAATATCAGCAAATAAAATGTTTTTATTTGGTTCTTTGGTGATACGTCAATAGACATTAAAATAAAACTTCCTCTACTTAGGTGCTATAGCCCCCTTCAAAATGTTCTCAAGGGACCCTTCCGTGGGGGTGAGAGGCAGAATTGAGGGCTTATTACCTCTTAAAGGACTGGATCTTTCTATTGTCAACTTCACCTTTATTGGGAAGGAGGGAGCATGCTAGAATTTTATTGAGATGTACTCTCAGGCCCAGAGGAGCACTGTCGACGTGATCTGTGCCTTGTGTCTGCCAGCATGGGTGCAGGGCATGTGCCTTGTCTCCAGACATCAATAAAACACAGGTGTCACTTTTTTCAACAAACGTAGTCCATGGTGATAGCTTTACCCATTGATAAGTAGACTTTACACAACCATTCATTTATAATATACACTTATTTCAATAAGGAGGCCTAATGGGGTGCTAAAAATACACTTTTGGTTTCATAAATCGGATTTATGTGACCACTTGTACTGCTTGGAATGGGTTCCCTATATAGGGAATCTTGACTTTTGTTCCTTCTCAGTAGTATAAGAATAGTATTAAAAACAATAATTGCTCTTCCTTAGCCCTCTTCCTTGCTTTAGTTTTCTTCATAGCACTTAGCACTTGATACACTATTTTATCTGTAGATTGTTTGCCTCTTTTCACTGGAAGGAAACCCATATGCAAGAAGAATTGTCTTCTTTCCCCCAACTCTATCTTCAGAGTCTAGAACATGCCTGGCTCAAAGCATGCACTCAATAAACATTTTTTGAACAAATGGAAAAACTAACTTTATCTTGATGAATGCAATATTATGAGCAATATTGTTTATTCTCATATTTTTAAGAAAATAATAAGTGAATGTATTTTTCACAGAGAGTTAAAATACCCCTAGAGCCCACCTTATAGTCTTTCAATACCATTTCCTATTACAACAAACAAAGGCTTCCTAGAGAAATGACTGGTTCCAGATCTAGGGTAGGAAATGTATGGAATGAGACTGGAACAACTTGTTATGCACAAAGCAAAGAAACCATCAAAGACTACTTGAGTTGTGTCAAAGGTTTAAAAAGCCAACTTGAAGGGGCTCCCACTGGCCAAAGATGGGGCAATATAAATATAAAAAGAATAACTGCAACAGACTGAAAACCTTAAAATGTTAAAATCCATTAGTTCATAATGATACTTCAAAAAAAATCCCTGATTACTCTTCATTCTGAAAGTGCTAAATTAAAGAATCAGGACTTCCAATTTCAGCCCAGCGATACAGAGAGCAGGGGCAGAATTATTCCCACACTTACAGTAGGAAAAAAGATGGACAAAATGGAAATTAAGTGAATTGTCTTGAACTTTCAGAGAACTGAGGTCACAGGGCAAATCTGGTGTCAAAGACAAAATGCACCAGACAATTAAGGAGCTGATTATATTCAGACTATCGAAACAGGAAGAACATCAGATTCAAAGATCAGTGCTCTGGGCAGGGTAGTTTCACCTTAGACTTTTATAGGAAGAAGTAGACGAGTTCCAGCTGGGGGTGAATTACAGCTGGGATTGTTTTGCAATCAGGGGACATCTCAGTCAGCTGAACTGTAAAGGTCTGCCTCTGTGTCTACCTGCATGGAAACCGTTGTGACTTTAGCTATTCACTCAGAAGGCAAAGAACAGGAAGTTGGCGAGGGGTGCATGGGGAAGGTTCTCTATCTGGCCTTATCAGCAGGTTCAGGCAAAAGGTGAAAGGTCTGTGTTTGGCTTTCTCACCAGTAAGCACAAAAGTCTTAAGACAGTCATGAAAAAGGGGGACAGCAAGTATTGTCTGAGTTCTATTGGGAGATGGATCTTTGCCATAAACCCTTTCCTGAAACAAAACAAGGGGGAAACTTCTTAACTCTTGCCATCTGCTAGAAGCACAGGAATCGGGTCAGGTCCAACATCTCCCTGGAGAGAGACAGGACCAGGGCATCTGCTTACCTGATGCAGACTACCAAATGCCATATTAGTGCATGCAAAGATGCAGGCAGAAACTTTTAAGAATTCTTAAAGGTTGGATATGGACTGGGGGTAAGAGTGTGAACACCTCTGGAGCCACAGACCTAGGGGAGGTTTACAAACTCCTACAGGGGACAGGGGAGGGGAAGAGCAGACCCTTAGGGTATCAGAAGTATACCTCAGATGGGCATCAGAAACTCCATTGATACCTATCACACCTGTGAAAGGAAAATCTTATCTTCAGAAGAGCAGTAAAAACTTTAGACTTAAGAAGCTGGAAGCAATTCATTGCACTGTAATAGATCACCAGCCCCCCAAAAGACCCAAGTCTGTTTCAGCCTGTTTCGGCCTTAGTCCCCCACATGTCCCCCCCTTGGGTAAATTCTGAGAGCAGGTTTCAGAACATGGAAGTTCCTGAAAACACCCTAGCCATGACCAAACAATGGAAACTTACTCAAGTGGTTTCCCTAGCTACCAAGCTGAGTTTCCCAAGCTGTCCCTGTGCCAACCGCCATGCTGTAACCCCCTGAGCCAACCACCACACTGTAACCCCGCCCTGAGCTAACCATCATGTTCTGCTTCTGTGCTTGCTTGCTTACCATGCAGCACAAATACGGTATAAAAATCAGCCTGCTCCTCACTTGGGGGCTTCCTGTTCTTTGGAGCAGCAGCCCCCTGCGCAGGTGCAATAAATCATTATCTGATTTTACCTAAGTGGGGTCCAAGTCTATCTTTACAGGCTGTGATGGTATAACAATTACATATTTCTTAAGTGAACGGAAAACCTTCTAAAAGAGGCTGTGAACCTAAACATAGCACAGAAAGTAAATCAAAGCTACTCCCTCCTTATCACCTCCCTGTGGCTCCCCATGTGCTGCTCCCTACCTGGGAAACATCTCTGCCTTCTGCCTCTCCACATCACTGCCTGCCATCTCCAACAGTCACTTTAATCATTCCTGGGTTCCAAGGTCCTCTGCCTCTATAACAGCATCTTGTGCTGTGATTATTCTGTACTTCCCATCCACACACAAAGAGCTTCTTGAGGGCAAGGGTTCTATCTTTTATTTCCACATCCAGAAACCCTAGGACACAGTAGGAAATACTTTTAAGTATTTTTTTTTTTTACTTTTATAAGTTTACTGGCTTTTTTCTCTTCATAACTTGAAAACAAAAACAACAGATGAAAAGCAGTGTATTATCCCAAAGTGTCAACTCAGGTGATTGCCCCAGAAAAGCCAAAACATCACCATCTTACTCCTCTGAAAAACCAACTTCGCAGCCTCAAACTGCACAGCAAGTTCAAGTTTCTGTCCATACCAAGACATATCTAATAATTTAATCTTTGCTGCCACCTCTGAGGACTCTGGCTCTCTGCATGTTGTATCTCTCAGTGCTTTCCCCATATATTAAGACTGGGTCTTCCTGATGGCTCTCTGGAATGTCAAGGCAGAGCTGGGGTGAAAAATGCAGTCTGGAACAATAATCATCTCCCACTAGTCACCAGATGGCCAGCCAGGAAATCATTTCCGTATAGTCTTTTGTCTCCACTATGTATCTCCTTCTTCCTTTTCTAAGCCTTGTTGCTATCAGTCTTAGTAACAATGGATTCAGTGTCCATTAAGCTGCCTAAGAAGTGGTTTGTGTTTGAGACTGACATATTTTCCTGAGATAAAAGAGAAAACAAAGTACTCCTGTGGCCTTCCTGCCATTAAGAACAAGAAGGATAACATTAGTAAAGCAATGGACTTTCCTCCCCACTCCTGTGGATGTTTCTCTAGCTCTATCTCTTGAGGGTACAAGACAAATATTCTGGGGTTAAGGAGGTATTAATATAATGAGGGAGGGGCACATTTATTTCCCCCCTTTGAGCTTCCCTGCCATCCTGTCTTTGCCTTCTTCTTATTGAATCCCTTGGGTTCTGGCTCCTTGCACTTAGTGGAAGAGAGCGACCCAGTCACCTTGAAGAAATCATCTAGGTGGCCCTGGGTGCTGCCTTGTCAGCTCTTGCTCAGCTGCTTGACCCCACTGCGGATTCGCTCCTCAGAGAACTGCTTTTCACCACACATGAACTTGACCAGCTCTTCTTCATTTGATTAGCTCCACTTCAGCTCCACAGATTCTAGGTCCCACACTTCAGGTTCCAAGAAGGGCTGATGGGCCTCTTTGTGGAGCCAATTTTCTGGTATGGGGTACTTGTTGGGGTCAAGTGGCCTCACAATCTCCTCCATGCTCTTGTGCTTCTTGATGAAGTCCACAGCCCGCTTGGGCCCAATGCCCTTGATACTCTCACAGTAGTCACTGCTCAGCAGGATGCACAGATCCACAAACTGCTCCTGGTTCAGGGCCAGGTCCTCCAGAATCCAGTTCAGATGAAATTCCTGGATGGATAGCTTCTTAACCTCACTGGCAGTCAGGTGTCACATTATCACAGGGCTGCCAAAGGTGAGGCAGTCCATAGACTTTGCCAGCCTTCACCAGGGCAGCACAGCTGGCCTCTGCCTCACTGGGTGCGTTGAGGTGTGGTATGCCCAGGAGGCTCAACAGATGTTTGCATTCATCATTGTGCTGCTTAGTGACCTTCGCCAGCTGCCTGGTGAATTTTTCCACCTCTCCCTCAGCCCCAAAAGTCTGAGACTACTGCAGCTGCTTCTCTGCCTCAGCCCACCACTCACTGCATTTGGCCAGCTTTCCTGACTTAAGCTGTGACAGCTTGCCATCAAAGATACACACATGCTTGATGCCATTCTTCATCATGCAGACGGTGCAGTAGAACATGCCTATCAAGTGGCTAGTGGTCTCACCTCCTTGTTCTGAAGCACCTCCCCACCCTGGCAAACAGCAATCAGGAACTGATTAATGCTCATGGAGGCATCAATGGCCACCTGTGTCCAAAGTAGCTCTTGATGTCATTCTCCCGGAGGGCACTGGGGGCCACATCAGGAATTAATTTGGCCAGGCCTTGAATCCCCATGGTAATACTAGAGGAGGAACAGCTTCCCTTTGGGGCATGACACCTCAGAGGCCTCCCCTTGGCCTAGTGTTCCCCAGGGCAATCCCAAACTCCGATCCCTTCTCAGTCTGACCGTCGCTCACCTCTCACTCCATCTAAGTATTTTTATTTAATTAATGATCTAAATTGTTAACTCTGGAGATTCCAAAGAATATCTATTTTACCAAAAGTTAAGAACTATAACCCAACAGAAAGATTCCATGACCATCTATATTAGAGAAATATTACAAAACTGCTGATTATATAACCAGTACTAAAGTCTGCCTAATCCCTATTTGGGGATTTTCTGTGGCAAACATTAATAGGTGAGGAATTAGACCTTCAGAGATATGCTTTTGAGAGCTTTCCAGTAAAGGTGGAGCTTTCCTCTAAGGAATAGAAATACACAGGAATGTCCTCCATCAGTGGGTCAATCAGGATATCAGGTGCCAATATAAGGCACTCCTGCTTCAAATGGATTGTTAAGAAAATGGGCTCTGACTTAAAAGAGATACACTTCAAATCAATTTGGATTCCTTACTATTAAATGGTCCACATGGCTTCTCCTATAACAAGATAATAGGTTTTCACTTTAGCTCAGTCTGAAATTTTACTCTCTACTATAAAGATAATCCTGGGACCCTAATGCATATCTACTTCATTTTAATCCATTTATATTCTGGTTTCCATTTCCATTGCAATGTGAAGATATTTTTTATGTTAGGCAAAATGTAAAACAAAAATAAAAATAAAATGGTGTATCAATAAAAGTTCTAATGCTGATCTATAGGCATTCTTTCTAGCATAATGAAACCCCTAAGTCACTCACAGTTTGAAGGGAGAATTCTATGGAGAAATATATGAGTTGGTCTATAACATGTGTAACCTATCCAGCTATAGCCACAATCAATCTAAAAAAGGCTTATAGACATTCTAATGGAAGGGGGAATATTCACAATATACATAAGGAAAAAATAGTTGATTTTTTTATTGTTAGGGATTCATTGAGAGTACAAAAAACCGTGTTACATTGATTGCTTGTGTTAAAGACCCTCTTATAGTAGTGTTCTGCCCACCAAAGGTGTACCACACACCATGAAACCTCACCCCCTTCCTCCTTTCCTCTCTCTACTTGACCCATACCCCACCCTCACCTTGTGCTAGGTCATTAATGGTCCTCATATCAGAATTGAGTACATAGGATTCTTGTTTCTCTATTCTTGTGATGCTTTTTCTAAGTATGTGTTCCACTTCCATAAAGGTTAATACAAAAGATGTAAAATCTCCATCTGTAATGGCTGAATATTATTCCATGCTATACATATACCACAGCTTGTTAATCCATTCCTAGTTTGGTGGGCAGTTAGGCTGTTTCCACATTTTGGCAATTGTAAATTAAGCTGTGTATAAATAGTTTAGTGTAAGTGTCCTTATGGTAAAAGGATTCTTTTCTTCTGGGTAGATGCCAAGTAATGGGCTTGCAGAATCAAATGGGAGGTCTAGTTTGAGTTCTTTGAGGATTCTTCATACTTCCTTCCAAAATGGTTGTATTAGTTTGAATTCCCACCAGCAGTGTAAAAGTGTTCCCTTCTCTCCACATCCACACCAACATCTGCACCTTTGAGACTTTGTGATGTGGGCCATTCTCACTGGGGTTAGATGATATCTCAGGGTGGTTTTGCTTGCATTTTTCTAATAATTAGGGACAATGAGCATTTTTTCATGTGAATGTTAGCCATTTATCTGTCTTCTTTAGAGAAGGTTCTATTTGTCTCTCTTGCCTGGTGGTATAAGGAATTGTTGGCTCTTTTTAAGTTGCTTAATTTGAGTTCTCTGAGGATCCTAGTTATCAAGCTTTTGTCCAATTCAAAATAAGCAACTATACTTTCCCATTGGGTAGGTTATCTATTTGCTTTGTTTTGATGTCTCCTTAGCTTTAAAGCTAAGCTTAGCTCCTTGGCTTACAGAAGCTTTTCAATTTAATTAAGTACCTTTGTTTATTTTTGTTGTTGCAATTGCCATGGAAGTCTTCCTCATAAAGTCTTTCCCCAGGCCAATAGCTTCAAGTGTTTTCCCTACACTTTTTTTGAGGATTTTTATTGTTTTTGTCCTTAGATTTAGGTCTTTTATCCATCTTGAATCAATTTTGTGAGTGCAGAAAGGTGTGGGTCCAGTTTCAGCCTTTTACAAGTAGATATTCGGTTCTTCCATCATCATTTATTGAAGAGGGATTCTTTCCCCCAGTGTATGTTCTTATTTGGTTTATCAAAGATAAACTATAAGATGTTAGTTTCATCTCCTTGTTTTCTATTCAGTTCCAGATGTCTATGTGTCTATTTTTGTGCCAATACCATACTGTTTTAATCATTATGGCCATGTAGTACAGCCTAAAGGCTGGTAGGCTGATGCCCCTGGTTTTGTTTTTATTACTAAAAATGGCCTTGACTATATGAGGTTTTCTCTGATTTCATACAAAACAAAGAATAATTTTTTTCAAGTCTTGAAAGTATGATGTTGACATATTAATAGGAAGGGCATTTAATCTCTAGATTGTTTTGGGAAGTATAGACATTTTAACAATGTTGATTCTTCCCAGCCAATAGGAAGGTATGTTCTTACACTTGTTAATATCTTCTGATATTTCTTTTGCAGGGGCTTGTACTTTTCCTTACAGAGATTCTTCACCTCTTTTGTGAGGTATAATCCTAGGTACTTCATTTTCTTTGAAGCTACTGAGAAGGGAATTGTGCCCTTGATTACCTTCTCATCTTAGTTGTTATGGGCATATTCAAAGGCTACTGATTTGTGGACACCGATTTTATATCCTGAGACATTACTGTATTTTTTGATCACTTCCAGGAGTCTGTGGTCTTTGGGGTTCTCTAAATATAAGATTGTATCATCAGCAAAGAAGGAGAGTTTCACTTCCTCTGCCACCATTTGGATGCCCTTTATTTCCTTCTCTTGCCTGATTATACTGGCTAGAACTTCCAGCACTATGTTAAATAGCAGTGGTGACAGAAGACAACCTTGTCTTATTCTGGATCTGAGTGGAAAAGCTTTCATTTTACTCCATTCAGTATAATATTAGCTGTGGGTTTGTCATAGATGGCTTTGATCAGTTTAAGAAATGTACTGCCAATTCCTATATTCTTCAGAGTTCTAATTAGAAAAAAATGTTGAATTTGATCGAATGCTTTTTCTGCATCTATTGAGAGGATTCTATGGTCTTTGTTTTTGCTTCTGTTGATATGATGAATTACGTTTATGGATTTGCATATTTTAAACCAGCCTTGCATCCCTGGGATGAAACCTACTTGGTCATCATGTATGACTCTTTTAATGATAAGCTGTAATCTATTAGCTAGGATTTTATTGAGAATTTCTGCATCTGTATTCGTGAATGAAATTGGTCTGTAGTTCTCCTTTTTAGTTGGATCTTTTCCTGGTTTTGGTATCAGGGTGATGTTTCTTCATAGAACATGTTGAGAAAGATTTCGCCCTCCTCAATATTTTGGAATAATTTACTCATTAAGGGAATAAGTTATTCTTTGAAGGTTTGATATAATTCTGGTGTGCAGTCATCTGCTCCAGGGCATTTTGTTGTTGTTGTTTGGAGGTTTTTCATTGTTCCTTTGATCTCAGTACTTGAAATTGGTCTGTTCAGAAGATCTATTTCTTCTTGATTAAGACTAGGGAGAGGGTGTGATTCCAAGTATTGATCCATTTCCTCCACATTGTCAAATTTCTGGGCAAAGTGTTTTTTGTAGTATTCAGAGATAATCCCTTGTATCTTTGTGTCACCTTGTGTTATTTCACCTTTAGCATTCCTGATTGAGGTTACTAGAGCTTTTACTTTTCTGTTTCTAGTTAGTCTGACTAAAGGTTTATCTATTTTATTTACTTTTTCAAAAAAAACCCCCCACCATTTTGTTTCATTACTTTTTTTGAATAATTATTTTTTATTTTCAACTTCATTAATCTCTGATTTAATTTTGGTTACTTTTTTTTCTTCTGCTGAGTTTATGATTAGATTGTTTTTATTTTTCAAGTTACATAAGATGGTTTGTGAGTGTGCTGATGCTCTCACTTTCTGTTTTTTAAAGGTAGGCATCTAGTGCAATAAATTTTCCTCTCAGGACTGCTTTTGCTGTAACCCACAGGTATTGCTAACTTTTGTCTTCATTGTTGTTATGTTTGAGAAAATTAACAAATTCCTCTTTTATCTCTTCTTGAATCCAACTACCATTCAGCACAAGGTTGTTTGCTTCCCAAGACTTTGTGCAGGAATGAAGATTATTGTTGGAGTTGAGCTTCACCATTATAGCCTTGTGGTCTGAAAAGAGACATGGAATAATTTTTTTTTTTTTTATATAGACAGTGTCTCACTTTGTCGCCCTCAGTAGAGTGCTGGGCGTCACAGCTCACAGCAACCTCCAGCTCTTGGGCTTAGGTGATTTTTGCCTCAGCCTCCCGAGTAGCTAGGACCACAGGCGCCCACCACAACGCCCGGCCATCTTTTTTGTTGTTGTTGCAGTTTGGCCGGGGGTGGGTTTGAACCCGCCACCCTCTGTATATGGGGCCAGCACCCCACTCACTGAGCCACAGGTGCTGCCCCTAATTTTTTTTTTTTTTTAATAATTTCTATGCCTTTAATTTTGCTGGGGTTTGATTTGTATCCCAGGATGTGGTCTATTTTGGAGTATGTGCCATGAGCTCATGAGAAAAGATGTACATTCTTTTGCTTTGGGATGGTGTTTTCTATATATGTCTATTAATCCCATTTGTTCTAGGGTTACATTTAAGTCCTTTGTATCCTTGTTTAGTTTATGTTTAGAGGATCTGTCCATTTCTGTCAGAGGGGTGTTGAAGTCCCTGACTATTAAGGTGTTATAGGATATTGTATTGCTCAGACCCCTCAAAGTCTGTTCCATAAATCTGGGAGCATTTAAGTTAGGTGCATAAATGTTTAAAATTTAGATGTTTTCTTGTTGTATTGTTCCTTTGGCCAGTCTGAAGTGTCCATCTTGTCTTTCTTAGCTAAATTTGCTTTGAATCTGCTTGTATCTGAGAATAAGATTGCAACCTCTTCTTCATTCTGATTTATTTATTTATTTATTTATTGCCATGGTGTCACAGCTCACAGCAGCCTCAAACTCTTGGGCTTAGGCAATTCTCTTGCCTCAGCCTTTCAAGTATCTGGAACTACAGGCACCCAACACAATGCCCAACTATTATTTTTGTTGTAGTTATCATTGTTGTTTAGCAGGCCAGGCTACTCAGCCTTGGTGTATGTAGCTGACTCTGTAACCACTGAGCTACAGGCACTGAGCCGTTTCTTCTGATTTTTATTTGCTTGAAACAAACACTGTCTTCCATCCCTTAATCCTGAGTCTTGATTTCCCTTTTAGGGAAGCATATAAAGGGATTGGGATTTTTATCCAGTCAGCCAGCCTGTGCCTCTTCAGTGGGGAATTCAATTTATTGGCATTTATTGAGAGTATCAATACTGTGGTGGATTTCTATTCATCTTATTATGAGATAGTTTGTTGTGTGATTTTATCCTTTGTGCCATTGTGAAAGCTAAGCTCTGGCCTTTAACTCTAGGTGTTTACTTTGGTGGTGCTCCATTGTGTCTATTCAGTACTGAGAATAGATATAAGTATTTCCTGTAAAATTGGTCTTGTTATGATGTATTTCCTCAGTGCTTGTATATCTGTAAAAGATGTGATTTCTCTATCAATTTGGAAGCTACATTTATCAGGATACATGATTCTTAGCTGAAAATTATTTTGTTTAAGGGTATTGAAGGTGGATGACCATGCTCTTCTGGCTTGGAAAGTTTCAGTTAAAAAGTCTGCTGTCATTTTAATGGTTCTGCCATTGTAAGTTAATTGGCACTTTTTCCTGGCTGCTTGCAGAATTTTCTCCTTCATTTTGACTTTGGACAGGTTCATTATGATGTGTCTTGGAGAGGATCTGTGAGAGGTGAGATGACTCAGGGTTCAATATCCACCTGAAAGGAGTGTGTTGGGATCCATAGTAAAAATTAGGAAGTTTTTTTTTTTTTTGCAGTTTTTGGCTGGGGCTGGGTTTAAACACACCACCTCTGGCATATGAGGCCAGTGCCTTACTCCTTTGAGCCACAGGTGCCACCCAGGAAGTTTTCATTTATGATAGTCTCCAGTAGGGTTTCCACACTATTGAGACAATCTTTTCCCCCTTCAGGGATTCCTATTATTCCTGTTTGAATACTTCACGGCATCTTAGAGTTCTCTAAGTGCCTTCTCTGCTTTCTCTCTCTTCTTTTCAGACTCTGTAACTAACTGGGTTAACTCAAAGACTTTATGTAGGATAATATTTAGAAATAAACATATCCAACATCAAGCACACAAAGTGAACTCAGTGTGAGTTTAAAACGGATTGCTATTCTTACAGAAGCTTAAGGGACCTGGCCCCCCCGAGGCATGGACAGAGCTGACTTGCCTGGAGTTAAAATTCCACAAGCCAAATCTCTGAAATTGTGCACCCCATTGATCCTGAGGCCATAACGGCCTGCCACCCCTCCTCAGAGATACAGGCCCGGGGGTTGAGGTATGTTAAAAACATATTATCAGAGGTCTATAGGTGTTCTGCCCTGTGGAGAAATACAGTCATTACTTTATGCTGGGTAAACTGAGTGAATGCTTGAAGGTACTCATCCATTAACTCTTTTCCCCTGTGGCCGTTTTCTTCTTTGTGATCTTTATTTAGATACCTGCCCAAGAGATTAGTCAGTATCTAGAAAAGAATGTTTACTGCAGAAGTGATTGTGTTGATGTGGTAACAGGATATTTCCTTACAAGTTAATTTCAGATAGGTAAAATAAGGTAATGGTGAAACTAACAGATGATAGATTAAATGTGTACGTGACTAGAAGTGTATAAAATCATACCCCTGAATAAAGAACTTTGCTACACGCTATCCCAAGCTGTGTAGTCTTTCTTGCCCCCTTTTCTTAACATTGCAGGAGCGAGGTTATTCCTGAAGGCTACAAGACTGTCTCTCTGCAGCATTGGCATTTACACCAACACTTTATCCTCTAACTTTGATGTTCTTTCTTCTCCATGGTCTAACCTATTTTTTGATACTTTCTATAGCTTCTTTACATTCCCTTATGTCTCCTTAATTTCTTTAAGCTCATTCATATCTTTTCTATACTCTACCTATCTCTCATCTGACTTTTGGTTCTGTCTTTACATTTTCTGATCCAATACCTTTATTGTCTTAATCATCCATATTTCAAATTCCTTTTCTGTCAGATTCATTAATTCTTTATGGCATATGTCTTCTTTTATAATTGTTTCATTGTCCCTTAGAGGAGTTGCTCTAGTTTGGTTATTTATAATGCCTGAATTTTTTTTTTTTTTTTTTTGGTTCCTTTTCATATGTGCTTTCTTCTTGTTCACTTCCTTGTGCACCTTTTTCTTTTTCACTTCCTCCTTTGCTTCAAGTTACTTTGTTTCAGAGTTTAGGTGAGGAAGAGGCCTCTGGGTATGGGGTCAGAAGGCAGAGAAGGGTTACAGCATGCAAAAAGAAGCAAGTGGAAGAAGAAGAAGAGAAAAAAATAAAAAGGGGGAAAGAGTAGGAGGAATTCAAAAGAAAGAAAAAGAAAAAGAAAGGCAAAAAGGTGGGGAATAGGGTCTAATAGAAAAAAAAAAATTGAAGAACAGGAGAGATGAAGGACAGGAAAGGAGGTTGAGAATGATAGGAGAGATGTCATTGTTCAGTACGGTGCTAAGGCCACATCTATAGATAGGGTTGTAAGGAACTGAGCTGGGTGGATTCCTCAAAATTAGGTACTCGCTTACTTGTCTGTCCACAGTCAGACTCTTCCTCTGCCAAAAAAATAAGAAGAAAAAGAGAAAACACAAAAACCAAGAAGGCAAAATTGAATAAGAAATAACAAAAGAAAAAAATAAAGGAAGGAAAGTTCTGCAGCATGATCTTCTTACTACTTTTTTCCTGTGGCCAAGAGTAGAAAGTTCTCCTGGCATCTTTGAGCCAGGCTACTGCTGTGGTCTACCTGACAGACCACCACTGTGTCTCACCCACCCTCCGCAAAGAAAGGGTGGTAAAAGAAAGAAAAGAAAAATAAAAAACAATATATGAGCATAGATAAAGGGAAATTAAACATACCATTGAATCAAATTAAGGAGAGGGAGGGAAGAGGGATAAAGAATGAAAGAAGAAAGGTAACAATCCAAGAGAAAGAGAAAGAAAAAATAAAGAAACAGCATGGAGGGAGTATCTTAGCTGATGCCAAAGCACTTTATATTGGAGAGATAAGATGAGTAGAAGAGTCTATCAACTGAGAGAATGCAGAGAAGTATACTAAGGTGAGAGAATAATTCAAGTTATAATTCTGCAACCAAAAAAAAAAAATTAAAATAACACAGAGTCCTTGCTCTTGATGAATGTAAAAATGGAAGATAGAAGATCCAACCATGCAACTTAGCAAAAAGCAAAGCACAATGAAACAAGATAAAAGAAAAAGAAACACTTAGATAGCCCGATGTAAGCAATCTCAGCAATCAATTGAGGAAGGAGGAAGGAAAGAAGAGAAAGAAAAAAACAATAATGATATAAGCTAAAATAAAAAGAAGAGGGGAAAAAAGCAACAACCAAAAAAATTTGTATGTATAAATGATGTAAGGATTCAATTTTTGTAGGATTATAGTTATGCTACAATATACTTCGTGGACACCAGGTGGCCCTGTGAATTTGGGGGACAAACAACACAGCTGTTAACCTCTCTCTGGTTCCCAAGCTTAGAGCAGTTTGCCAGCTTATTTGTTCTTGGTGCTCATAGCCCCCACAGATCTGGAATTCCACAGTTCTCTTCTCAACAATTCTTCAGAGATAGGTCTCACAGATTACTCCTTCAACCATTCCCATGGAGAGCAGGGGTCCCTGGGCCTGTTCCAAGTGAAGGATCACTCCCCACAGGCAGAACGCAGACCACCACACCACAGGCCCCCAGCAAGAGGCCTGCCTTCAAAGGCTCTAGTGCTGTTTTCCACAATGGCGCATCCCTGGCAAGGAACTTTCCCCAGCCTAAGGATGTTTCACTCGCTGCCAAACTGCAGTAGGGCCACTCTAGGCAACACCCCTAACTGGTCCCCAAATTCTGCTCAGGAGTGCCCACTTCTTCAATCTTTTCAAGAGTCCCTGAGGCTGACATGAGCAAAGGCCTCCTTCCTGCAGGCAGAAGTCAGACCGTGGCTCCTTAGTCCCCCAGTAAGAAGCCCACCTACACAGGCTACTGGCACCCTTCACACAATGGCTTCCCCCTGTATGGGAACCTTCCCCCTATGGATACTTCATCAGTTACCAAACCTGGGTAAAGCAACTCCAGCCAACACTCCAATCTGGGCACCAAATTCCACCTAGCTTCCCCCAAGAATTGCAAACTGCAAGAAGTTCCTTCTGGGACCTCCCACTGCTGTAGCTGCTGTGGCCTGGGCATGTTCCCAGAAACTTGTCCAAGTGTGTTAGTTCTCCACAGTTCCGGCCAAATCCAGTTGTCCACTTCCATGCTGCACACTCCGAACAACCCCTCTAAGTTAATATTCCACACCAGGACTGATCCAGGCACTTTCCTTCTGCCCTTTTACTCTAGGAAGGCTCAGCTAAACATCCTTTCTGTCTGCCATCATGCTTTACCCCTCCAAAACAACTTTTAAATGACAAAAGATTTGAAAAGACAGTTCACAAAAAAAGATAGATGATAAATAAGCACAAGGGACGATGTTCAACATTATTAGTCACAGGCATCTTAACACCATCATGATAAATAGGCACAGTATATACCCATCAGATGGATGAAAATAAAAAATAAAAATAAAACACATACATAGTGTTTGTGACCATACAGAGCAAATGGAACTGCCAGATACTGCTGATGGGAATGGAAAATGGTAGAAATACTTTGGCAAACAATTCTGTAGTTTCTTAATAAGGGAATTTAAAAGGAGCCCTTTGACTATGCGATGGCTTCACATGTGTATACATACGTCAAAACTCATAAAATTGTACATTCTATCTATGGGCAATTTACCATATATCAATTATACTTCAGTAAAGCTACTGATCATAGAACAAATACCTGGGACAGTGGGACACCAAGAGGAATGGTATTAAATGACAAAATGATGTAGAATCTACCTTGCTTCTTTTCTGCCACACTTTGGAAGAATAAGAATTGTCTTGGGCCACACATTAAATACACAAACACTAATAAAAGCCTATGAGTAACAGAAAAGCCCATACTTACCTTTCCCTATATCTGACACTACAGATAAGCAAAAACAGTCCTCAGATATCTGCATGTGTCCCATGGACTCCAAGGTGGATACCCCTACACTAGAGGATTTAGTTCTTTAACTTTATAGCAGTGAGAACTGGTATCTGGGTTTTAAGCAAGGAGGTACTATAATCAGATCTCAATTTTTTCAAAATATATAGTTACGGCTGCAGAGCAGACCATAGTTTTGGCAGGTGGAGTAATGGGAAAACAGTTCTAAGGTGATTATAGTATTCTGGAGGAAGGTAATGGTAACCTGACCTTGGGTAAGAGCATAGGAGAGAAGTAGAATCAACAAAGAGGTTAAGACTGCCATTTGCACTGAGAAAAGTACAGTGAAATTATCATAGCCCTTTGGCTGAAGAGTGAACACCATATAATAGTTCTTATTCTATTTTAACAGAAAGCATATTTATGAGATGAACATCATTGTAACACATCTGTGCTCTATGAGGCAGTGCTAAGCAGCATGTGCCTATATGACTATAGGACACATAAAAGGCCTTATATTTATACAATGATCCTACCTTTACAATCCTTTCCAAGTTGTTCAATAAGCAGCATAAAATCAGAGTGAGGCAATTTGCAATCCTCTGGGGCTATTGAAGATGACCCAGTTAAGTCATCAAGGTCACCCATTGAACGTGTATTTTGTTTGACCTATAACATAAATAACACTGTTTCAAAAGATACCCAAAATATTTAGACCATATATTAAATGTACAGAAATGCTGAGAAAAACAAGTACTTGTTAAAAGAACTTATTTTTATTCAAAAGATACCTCTATCAATGGCAACTGTTTTTTATTCACCTTATCAAAGTAAACTCTTTACAACAACATTCTCTATTTTTTCAATTTACCTTTCACAAAGTATCTTTACAATCATATTTTTCATAGTTTATATTTTACAGTACCTTGTTCTTTTCTTTAGATGTTTTCTTTGCTGGTCTGAAAAAGCAAACAATTCCTTTCAGGCAAATAGTAAATATGTAAAATAAAAAGTATATATTAAACTATTTTTTTACACAAAATGCATACATTTAAAATTTATTTCTTATATCCATAACATTTAGAAATATCTGTTACAAATATTTTCATTTACAGGTAATGTAAAATGCAATAATTTTCTAAAGGGGGTTAAACTGTAAACAGAAAGAGTAACCATAAGAGACAGCATATATCAACAATATCATAACAAAAATAAAATTTAGATCAACCTTTCTCACAGACAATATAAAAGGAAAAATGTGTCATTACTTGTATTATTTGATAGACAAATACACCAGGTGTTCTTTTTGTCATTGTTATTATCATTATTTCCTATAACCATAAGCTTTTCCTGGCACTCAAGTCTATGTCCTTCCAGAGGAAACCTCTTTTAAATTATGTTATTAGTGAGCTCTAACAGAATGTACAATGCAGTCACCATACATTATTCTAGGAACTACATATGTCTTAAACTCATTTTAAGCCTCTCACAGTTCTGTGAGGCATATAAGACATTAGGTATTTTATATAGGAAGAAACTAGGCACAGAAACTATGGAACTTGCTCAAGCCCACACTATCTGCAAAGTTGGTGTTTCACCGCATGCTGTGAAAGTAATATTCATTTTCAAGGGATGTAATAGTAGATAAATCCATTTATTTTTTCCATTTCTGGCTATAATCATATACAACAATGTCTGAATTTTTCAAATATTTCATAAATAAAAAGAATTTATTCAAAGGATATTTTGGAAACCTACTTTCAATAAAGTAAAAATTTATATTTTCTAAAGAAATTACAAGAGGGACTTTGCCTGAGAAATGCAATTAGTGTAACCTGGATCTTTGTACCCTCAATGCATCCCCAACAAATAAAATAAAATAATAAAATAAAATAAAATAAAATAAAATAAAATAAAATAAAATAAAATAAAATAAAATAAAATAAAATATAAAATATTCATCAACAGGCATTCAGTCATCAAGTGAACTGTTTATTACTGCATTCAGCAAACACTAAACACATGATACATGTCAATTACACTGTTATTATGGGGAAATATGCTGTTTATACTTTAGAACGTTAGAATACAAAAGTAATAACCTGTGACAGATGGTCAATAGTTTGCTCTTCTATTGCACATAACTAAAATTCTCCCCTTTCCCCACAATGTAATAATTATAAAATAGATATACCTAATATTTTAGAGTGCCTCAGCATATCATAGCTATTCACAATGCTACTGGCAAGCATACTGTAATATTTTATATATTTATATATTTATGTACATTTTAAATATTCATGTATTAATTATAATGAAATTATAATTATTTAAATGTAATATATATTTATTAAAATATTTTATATATTTATAAATAAATATTTTATATATTTATAAATATTTTATATATTTCTAAATATATAAATATATTTACATTATAAATAAAATATGTTTATAATAAATATACATACTTATTATAAAATATTAAATAGTTTATATAGTGTTACATATAAATAAATATTTATATATTTGTTATATAATATATTATAACATATTTATTATATACAGTATATATTATTATACACTGTAATATTTTATATATTTTATATATTTATAATAATCACAACAATAATATAATATAACATTATAATATAATGTTATATTATATATAATATTCACTAATGATCATATGTATATATATGAATATGATTATATGCATATATGATTATTGATATATGATAATTAGTGAATGCTTAAACTCTAATTCAGTATGACCTGAGAATTTGTGTGTTTATTGGTACATTATTTTTAAAAATCTGTATGATAGTTTAACTTTTAGGATATCATTTGCATGTCCACTAAATTACAATATTCCATTTCTGGTCCAATTCTGAAAGAACAACCCCTTACTATAAAACTATACATGAAAACCCCAAATTCTAAGGACAATTAGTTTACTATAAATCTTTAAAACACAATGCATCAAGCTTTCTAATGCTTGGACGTGTAAATAAAATTAAATTTCACAAACATGTCCTCTACTCAATCATTCTCAGCAGCATACAAACATACTCTAAAAGCTTCTTTTGAAAAAAAAAAAAAAAAAAGATAACGCCATTGAACATTGCAGTCTTCTTCTGTTATCTCTTACTTCTCCATTGTCTTTCTCAGCAGATATGCTCTTCAAGAGTCCTCTAAGTTCATCCACTACTATCAGGGATCCATTGCTACCATTTATTGGAACTGCTCCTTGTCCAAGTCACTTCTCCTCATCTTAATCCTTCATCTGCACTGATTTAGTTGAGTATGCTCCAGCTTTGGGAGACTACCGAACGTTATTTCCAGACAAAGTAATCACTAACATTCCTTCACAAGGAAATAAAAAGATCTTACCTTTCTTCTTCATCCTGCTCAGTTTCATGTAAACTGCTGTCACTATTCACTGACAGCAGACTACTAGTTAGTGAATTTGGCTTCTCAAACACTGATGTCATTGCAGAGTCATTTGAGGTCCATTTTCCATTTCCATTTTTCTTTATTTCCTTTATATGCAAAGCTGGACCACTACTTTAAAAAACACATGAGAAAAGCCCATGTTTTCTAATAATTCTACTGAGAGAGAATACAAAGTGGAGTGTTTACATCCTACTAGTTAACACAGCTTTCACCTCATTTACTTAATCACAGTGCTAAGACATTTGTGTTCAATACTTGATAGATTTGTGATATGCTCCAGAAGTGTGGTCCCACCATTAATCCTCCCTCTATTAAACCACTCCTTTCCCTTCCCATCCCCACCTCTCATGTGCATGAAGTGAACACACACTAACAATAACCAGAAAAGACAGGGAAAGGATACAGTGTGCTAGAAGACAAATGCTAAAGCAAGAAACAAAATGTTTATGTGTTGGAGGGCAAGGCTGGTGGAAACGTGAGCATGGCCAGAAAAGGCATGCTTGCTGAGAAAGCTGCTTTAAGTAAAGAACTGGAGGGAGCAAGCCAGGAGGCTCTCTGAGGGAAAGGCTTCCAGACAGAAGGACTGCCCAGGGCAGAGGTGAGCCTGGGTGTTTAACAACTAGCAAGAGACTCAGTGTGGCAGCAGCAGAGCTACAGGGATAGAAAACAGAAGACTTAAATCAGAAGGACAATGGGTCACATAATGTACTGCCTTTTAGGCACCAGGAAGAACTGTGATGTATATTCCCATTGAAATGGGAGGCAATTAGGAAGTTTTGAACAGAGGAATGGCACAATATGACTTAGGTTTTAGTAGGTACACTGGGTTAAACATTGATGGAAAGAGAAACACAGAAAAAGAAAGAAGACTGTTTATCATCCATGACACTCATCTAGATAGCAGAAGTTGGCGGTAGAAACATGGAAGATGTGATTGGCTTTGGGACATACAGTGAAGGTGCACATGACAAGATTTGCTGATAGACTGGATGTGAGGTGACATACAGAGAGATTTGGGGGGGAATCCAGGATGATGCCAAGTTTTTTTATTAGCCAAGAAACTGGAAGAGCTGCTATTAAGTCAATAGGAACAACAATGCAAAGGGCAGGTATGAAGAAGAACATCAGAAGCTCCATTTTGGACTTGATAGGTTTGTGATATACAACTGCTAACTCAAAAGAGATGACAAATAAGCAGTTTGGTATATCATCCTGGAATTAAAGAGAGATCTCTACTAAAGATATGAAGATAGGAATCATTATTAGCCTATACAATGAAGTAAATGTCCTGATAAGGAAGGTCAAGGACGGAGAGCCCTGGGACACTTCTAGACTTAGAGGGTAAGGAATGAGGAAAAGCATTCAGAACAGGCCGAGATTGATAGACTAGAGAGGCAGGCAGAAAATCCAGGTGACTGAATGACATCCTGAAAGGCAAGCAATGTCTGTGTAAGGGAGGAGAACGTTTTCCACTGGGACAAATACTGCTGCTAGGTCCAATGCCATGAGGTCTAAGCAATGACATCTAGATTTACCAAAGTGAAACTTAGGGGTAAGCTAAGAAGAAATACTTTGGGAAAATGGGAAGTGTGAAAACTACTGGAACGAATTCAAGAGTGAATGGAAAGGAAATTTGGGACATTGTGCCTGAGAGGCACAATTGTGATGATCTAATGTTCTTGTGCAACTATAGTTTTCAATACTTATACAATGATTATGCAGCATATTTTACACTTTACAGTTTATTATTATTGTTTTTGAGACTGAGTCTTGTTTTGTGGCCAGGCTAGAGTGCCAGCACATCAACCTAGCTTACAGCAACCTCAAACTCCTGGGCCCAAATGGTCCTCCTGCCTCAGCCTCCCAAATAGCTGGGACTACAAGTGCATGCCAAAATGCCTGCCTAATTTTCCTTTCTTTGTAGCAATGGGGTATCTCTCTTGCTCAAGCTGGAGGGTGGCCTCAAGCAATCCCCCACCTTGGACTCCTAAATTGCTAGCATTTCAGGTGCAGTCCAATGCACCAGCTCATGGCATTTCTAAAAGTGCCAGACCAAGGTATTAAATAATAAATGCACAAAATTACAGAGCTACAAGACCCCTTAAATATGTCTAGATTGGGTTAGCTGATTATCATTTTGCTCAAGCTCATAAATTGAGACCAAAAAAAGACTAAAAGTTGCAAGGGAAGTATTTCTTCTTTGATAAAAATAGCCCAACTCTAGGATATTTTATGCTTGTCAAATAACCAGAGCAATCACTCATATTACAATACTGAATTCAGTCACAGGAAGAACTGGGAAAAATTCAGAAAATAAGCTCATTTTGTAAACTAAATTTTTGCATATTATAAAATATGTAGTCATTGTTGAAAACAAGAGAGTAACAACTGCTGAGATATATTATCTTTTATAAAAAAGGATAATGATGCATGCAGGGCACACTTAGAAGATTCATTGCATCCGTGACTCGTGTTTTAGCCCAGGGGCCAGCAAATTAGTGCTCATGGGTCAAATCTAGCCCACTGCCTGTTTTTTAAGTTTTGTTTTTTTGTTTTTTTGTTTTTTTAATTAAATCAGAGCTGTGTACATTAATGCGATCATGGGGCACCATGCACTGGTTTAATATATAATTTGAAATATTTTCATCAAACTGGTTAACATAGCCTTCTGGCATTTTCTTAGTTATTGTGTTTTTCTCACATTTGCCAACACTACTTATAGTCTTCCAATAAAACATCAGTATAGTTAGAAAAACTGGTATCTTCTTATTAATTTGCATTTTTTCTTATTATTAGGCAAGGCTAAATATCAGGAAAAGTGCAAAATTTGTTAAGCAGGAATATTAGCCTACACTGGAATTGGTGTTACGGTACAATGACAATTATTTCCTACTAAACGGTGCTGGGAGCTCACCTGTCACACTCTTCCTTCTCCCACTTAGGAAAGTGCCAATGATCAGTCTTGCCCCTCTTTCTCTGTTGAGATGATCCTTCCTCATTGTCACTGTCATCACTACTACCATCATATAAGATTCCTGATACTTTTATTTCATTATTTTGCTTCTTCCTTTCTTCTTCAACCTTTAATGAAAGTTTCTTATGAAGAATAATTATTACTTTATTCAATAAAATAACTTTTTTATTTTCATTGGTTATATCACCAGACCCAGTTAAACTGTCATAATTTTAGTCATAAAAATATTTTGTACAAGGAGGGAGGGGGGTGGGGCCTTGGTGTGCGCCACACCTTCTGGAAGCAGGACATGATTGCAAGAGGGACTTTACCTAACAAATGCAATCAGTATAACCTGGCTTATTGTACCCTCAATGAATCCCCAACAATAATATACACACACACCACACACACACACACACACACACACACACACACACATATATATATAGTACTTCTTTGAATTTTATTGCTATGTATACTCATAAAATTACATGATTTTTATAAAGTATATTTTATTTTTGTTTGAGAAAACAGAATTTTCCACAATTTCAATAAGGTCCCTTCTTGATTTTGTGCTTTTCTTCCCACTCAACTGAGAGAAACCAAGAAATAAAGACAAAGACATAGAATGTGTCTTCTGTGGGTACCACCTGGATTTTAAGTCAATGGAGGGGAACCCTGGGACATATTAGATATTTTTATTAATTTCCTTTATAGTTATCCTGGTGCAGATGGTGACATGACTAAGTCAGTTTCCCAGTCCTTATACTATGTGGAAGAGTTAGGTTGATTAAGGAACAATGATTATGAGAAACTTTTCCTGAAGTCCTATTGTTTATATACCAAAAATAATATATTTCTACATACTATTACATACAGGATTAACCTCATTTTATACATGAACTTTTCACAAGTACAAAATCCAAATATATCAATAATTGATCAAGAAAATAAGCAAAGAATAGCAATAAGTGAACCTTTACCTCTTTTTCAAGCTGAATTTTTTCTTTCTCCAAAGCCAGGAACTCTGCTTGTAACATGCTCACCTCATTCTTAAAATTTTGCACATCTTGCTGTAATTTTTCTTTTAGAGACACTTTTGATGTTCTGTCGCTATGTGCTGGAGAAGAACTCACATTTTCACATTTGGGTTCCACATTTTCATAGTTCTTAGCACTGCCTTTATCACATAATGGCTTCTGGAACAAGTCCTGTATTGCTTTTGTTTTCTTATAAGCCTCTGTAACATCATAAACATTGTGGCCCTTTCCTGGAACCCCAAGTTTAATTTCTTTGCTGTGGGAAAGCCTTATAGCAGAAAGGCTTTGTGGATTACTAGACTGAGGCACAAGACTGCTGTCTAATGTCCAGTTAGTGGTAGCTTCCTTCATATTTCTTACCATTTGCTTATTAAACTCTTGGCCATCTTTCATTTCTACTGTAACTACTTCTGGGTCGCTGGATTTTTTGTTTCCTGCGTCACCATAAAAATTCTCTTTGTCTGTGTTAAATACATTGTCAGTGTCTGGTTTGTTATTATTTTCAAAGAATGATTTATTTTCACTTAAAGAAAGCCGAGAAGATGACTGGCAAGCACACTCGGGAGACACAGAGCATGAATGACCTGGAAAGACATGTTGAAGATGAGGCTCTATTTGTTCAGGAACTGTTGGAACTACTACACAAGCAGAAGCCCCAGAGGCATCTTTCTCCTCACAATCAATTATGTTACTTGTCAAAGTAGAGGCTATTCTGGTTAGGTTTTCTCCTCCTCTAGAGTAATCATGTAGTGGCTCCATCTCAGGACACGTTGTATGTATGCACTGTTCACAAATGTTAAATTCTGAATCATCTTCCTTCTCCAATTTGCCATCTTGGAACCGCGTTTCTGCATATGTTCGCATACAAGAAAGTCCCCAGTGTTTAGATATATTCTCTCTATCACAATCCTTTATGTCTGGTTCTTGAGAAATTGTCTGCAGATGTGAAACATGGAAGCTTAATTTGATTATTTTGTTTCTCAGATGTCTTTTCTGTCAAGGTATATGTCTCTGAAATAACTTTATCCTTCATAAATCAAGCATAGTGTACACGTGAAACTTACTAAATGCAGAATACAAATGTCTACATACAATAACTAAGAAAATTCCATGAAGGCTATATTAAACAGTTTAATGAAAATATTTCAGATTGTATATAAAACCAGCACATTGTACCCCTTGATTGCACTAATGTACACAGCTATGATTTAATAATAATAATAATAATAATAATAAAACAAACAACAACAAAAAATCAAGCATACACAAAGAAACATTAAGATATAATTGAAATTTAACTTTTTTTTTTTTTTTCTAGACAGAGTCTCAAGCTATTGCCCTGGGTAGAGTGCTGTAGTGTCACAGCTTATAGCAACCTCAAACTCTTGGGCTTAAGTGATTCTCTTGTCTCAGTCTCACAAGAAGCTGGGACTATAGGTGCCTGCCACAATGCCCGGCTATTTTTGTTGTTGCTGCAGTTGTCATTGTTTTAGCTGACCCAGGCCGGTTTCAAACCCAATAGCCTTGGTGTATGTGGCCGGTGCCCTACCCATGGAGCTATGGGCGCCGCCCACTTTTAAACTTCTTAATCTATGCTTAGTTACTCCCCAAATCACTGATTTATAATTAAGAAGTAAAGGTAATTTTCTTTAGCCTAAAACAGGAGAAAAACATACACCAGCAAACTTACATTGTTTGAATGGGCTAAACTTGATCCATCATCTGTTAACTTTACCAAAGTCAATTTGCACATGATTTCTAGTATCACGAAGTCTTCATTGATTAAAAAAAATTTATCTCACTGTAAGTAGTAAGCCCTGAAGGTACACTTAAGTACTTTCTTTCAAAAGTTACTAACTGAAGAGTAGGAAAACTTTAATTTATTGAGAGCTGAAATCAATACTAGGTGAAAAGAAGGCAAATTCCTAACTTTTGATTCAAATTATATACCATAATAAGACAATGTTATACATAGAGATAGACTGTCTGTTTAAAACAACAGTTTTACTCAGAAAACTGGAACAATGAGAACAAACCAAACTCAAAGCTACCAGAAGACAAGAAATAATAAAATGAATTGAAACAATTCCCCCAAAAGAATACAGGGGCTCAAAGATACCAAAAGCTGCTTCTTTGACACAATAACAATTGATAGACCAAGAGCTAGATTAAGAGGAAAAGAAGAGAGAATCAGTGACAAGAAACTTCCAAATAAAAACACTCAGAACAAGAAGATTCACAGCTGAACTCTATCAGATCTACAAAGAAACTGGTATCTATCCTACTAAAACTGTTCCATAACATTGAAAAGGATGGAACCCTACCTAACTTATTCTGCAAAGCCAGCATCACCATGACATCAAGGCTAGGAAAGTTCACAACAAAATTAGAAAACTACAGATCAATGTCCTTGATAAACAGAAATGCAAAAATCCTCAATAAAATATGAGCAAACTGAATCCAAAAACACATCAAAAGGACAATTTCCCATGATCAAATTTCATACCAGAGATGTGAGGATGGTTGAACATATGCAAGTCAGTAAATGTGATTCACTGCAAAAGTAGAACTTAAAACCAAAACCAAATGATCATCTGAATCGATGCAGAGAAAGCAGTCACATGGGACAAGAAAAGAGGAAAAACACCCAAGACAATTCTAAGCAAAAGGAATCAATCTAAAGCCATTACATTCCCTGACTTTCAAAGGCCACAGCAACAAGGCAATAGTGACCAAAGCAGCCTGGCAGTATTATACCAATAGACACACAGACCAGTGGGCTAGCATACAGTAATCAGGAATAAAGCCAATACCTACAACCAACTTTGACAAAACAGACAAAAGAATACTCTGGAGAAAAAACAATGAAATAAATGGTGCCAGGAACATTGTACAGCCTCATTCAGAAGAATGAAATATATTTCTCAAGGTATACAAAAACTAAAGATTAATTAGAAATGTAAGTCCTGTGACCACCAAAATTCAAGAAGAAAACCTAGGAAAAACTATCCTCAATATTGGTCTAGTATAGCAGTTCTCAACCTGTGGGTTGTGACCCCTGTTAACTATATTAAAGGTTCGCAGCATTAGGAAGGTTGAGAACCACTGGCCTAGTAAAAGAACTCATGACTAAGACACCAGAAGCAAATACAACAATAAATAAATAAAATTTTACCAAAAAGCTTCTGTACAGCAAAATATTTAATTAACAGAGTCAGCTTCTACACAGCTAAGAACACAACAAGTAAAGCAAATAGACAATTTTCTTAATGAAAAAGATATCTCCATGTTATGAATCTAACAAAGGGTTGATAACTAGAATCTATAGAGAGCTCAGATTAACCAACAACAACAAAAAAAGCAAATAATCCCACTGGGCAGGAGACACGAACAGAACCTTCTCTGAGGAAGACAGATGAATGGCTAACAAACCTATGAAAAAATGCTCATTATTCCTAATCATCAGAGAAATGAAAATCAAAACCATCCTGAGATATCACCTAACCCCAGTAAGATCAGCCCACATCACAAAGTCCCGAAGTTGTAGATGCTAATGTGGATGTGGAGAGATGGGAACACTTTTATAGTGCTGGCAGGACCGCAAGCTTATATAGCCTCTTTGCAAAGAAGTATGGAGAATCTTTAAAGAACTCAACCTCCCATATGATCTCACAATCCCATTACTAGGCATCTATCTAGAAGAAAAAAAAATCATTTTATCACAAGGACATTTGCACCAGATTATTTATCACAGCAATTTACAATTGCCAAGATGTGGAAACAACCTAAGTGCCTGTCACCTCAGGAACGGATTAACATACAGCTTTTGTATTAACATGGATGGAGCTGAAACACATTCTTCGTAAAGTAGAACAAGAATGGAAAAGTAAATATCTAATGTACTCAATACTAATATGAAACCAGTAGATGATACAATACATACCTACATAAAAGAAAAACTCAATCCAATTCAGGTTGGGGGGAAAGGGAATGAGGGAGGGGAGAAGATTGGTGTGTCCCCACTTAATAGGCACAATTAAGGATATATGGCACATCTTTTGGGTGGGAGACACTACAACAAGAAAGACTCTACCTAACAAATGCAAATACTGTAACCTAGTTATTTGTACCCTGACATTAACCTGAAATATAATAATAATCATCATAAACAGATTCCACAGAGAATGGGAGAAAATATTCATAAGCTATTTATATCTATACATATATATATAGTGTCAGAGGCCTAATATCAAGAATTTATAAGGAACTCAAACAAACCAGAAAGAAAAAGACAAACAACTATATTCAAAATGGTCCAAAGATATGAACAGACATTTTTCAAAAAAGATATCCATGTACAAATGTCCAACAGAAACAGGAAAAAATGCTCACCATCAAATATAAATCAAAACCACAATGAGGCATCACCTTATCCCTTTTAGAATGGCCAGTTTTAAAAAGTCATAAAACCAGACATTGGTGCAGATGAAGTGAAAAAGGAATGTTCATTCACTATCAGTAAGAATATAAATCAGCACAAAAAATATTATAGACTTCTCAAGAATTATTGTAGATTGCAGACCATTTGATCCAGCAATCCCACTACTGGGGATCTCCCTGAAGTTAAAGTCACTACTTAAAAAAGACACTTGGCCTGTATGTTTATTGCAGCACAATTCACAAATGCGAAGATATGGAACCAACACAAGCGTCCATCAACTGGTGAGTGGATAAAGAAAATGAGGTGTGCATACACCCTGTACTACTACTCAGCCATCAGAAAGAATAAAATAATGTCATTTGCAGCTCAACTTGGATGAACTAGAGGCCATTATTCTAAGTGAAGTAACCCAGGAACAATAAAACCAAATACAGTATGTTATCTTATACATGTTTAAGTGGCAATTAAGCAGTGGGTATGCATGCCTCCTACAGAGTGACTTAATAGACACTGGAGACTCAGAAGCGGAAGGGTAAGAGGGAGGTATAGTGTGAAATATTACCCATTGAATACAATGTATAACTTTCAGGTGACAGGTATATTAAAAGTCTATACTTCTCCACTATACAATTTATCCATGTAACAACAAGCCACTTACACCCCCTAAATCTATTTAAATAAAATGAAAACATTTTTTAAACTTCTAAAATTTGCAGTTTTGGAATGGAATACAAAGACTGGATTTTTTTTTTAAACTACAAGGTGGAAAATTTCCAAAACTAAAGTCTTTTTTGTATTCTTTGTTAAATCACAACTGTGTACATTAATGCATTTATAGGGCACAATGTGCTAATTTGATATACAATGTGGAATGCTTACTTATTAACATAACCATCTCCTCGCTTACTTATTTGTTGTGGTAAGACATTTATACTCTATTCTTAATAGTTTTGAAATGTATCATTGCATTATGCACATTAGGTGAGGTCCCCCCAAATACCCTCCCTCCTTAACATAAGGTTATTAATAGTCTCTTCTAGGGCTGGGCGCAGAGGCTCACATCTGTAATCTCAGCACTTGGGAGGCAGAGGCAGGTGGATTGCCTGAGCTCACAGGTTTGAGACCAGTCTGAGCCAGAGTGAGACCTCGTCTAAAAAAAACAAGAGTCTCTTCTAGAAGTGGTCGTTATTGGGCAAATAGCCCAAGAGAGTCATTATATATTTTCCACCCCATTCTTTGTTTTTATTCCCCACCCCTTTCAAAGTATTTACCAAGTCTTTGTTATTTCCTAAAGTAAAAATGTAAAGAAAAACATTCAGCTGTTCATATTTCTATAAAATGATTCTCTCTGACCAACTTTCTATTAATATTATAAACATAAAACCATAAGAGGTAGACCACTGCTAATATTGTGAGTAAATTCTATATGAAACTAGATGAAGAGCAAGAAAATTAATTTCACAAGAGACCACTTTACCTCGGTAGCAATACTGAAGTCTTCACCATCT
>CAUYPK010109692.1:0-105770 GCA_963574355.1 Loris lydekkerianus | reverse complement strand
TTTTTCCATAATGTGCAAAATGTCTTGTAATTTCATTTTTTTGTTTTGTTTATTTGTTTGTTTTGAGACAGAGCCTCAAGCTATCACCCTAGGTAGAGTGCTGTAGCATCACAGCTCACAGCAACCTCCAACTCCTGGGCTCAAGCGATTCTCCTGCCTCCACCTCCCAAGTGGCTGAAACTACAGGTGCCCGCCATAATGCCTGGCTATTTTTTGGTTGCAGCCATCATTGTTATTTGGCAATCCTGGGCTGGATTTGAACCCGCCAGCTCAGGTGTATGTGGCTGGCAACTTAGCCCCTTGAGCCACGGGCGCCGAGAGGCATATTTCGTTTTAATCAGTACTTGTCTTTCACTGTCCTCAGAGCACATGAGATGAAAATTAAGTAATTTAGAATTTCAAAGAACACATTCACCATGGTATTGCTTTGTTTTTTCCTGTCTAATCTCAAATGAAAATATTCCAGGTCATTTTATTTTCAGAATAAACCCCCAAAACAGCATAGCTCTAACAAAAGATAGAAATAATTGCTCAATTATCAAAAAAGATGACAGTGGCAAGTTTTGACTAAAAAAATGAATATTCATAAATTTGATTAAAAAGAATAGTCTGCTACAGATGCCTGTTTCACTCCAGAGTTCAGGCTTCCGATTCTAGGTGAGGGATTATGCACCATGCACCCGGCTATGGCCAAATTGGGTCCCCAGGCTTGGGTTTTTGTCTTTTTCCGTCACTATTAAATAACTGAAGAAGTAATATACACTGAGAAAAATACATGCTTTTTATTTCTTCCTGTCAGTCCATTCTTTAATTCATTATACCTAGTATTTTCTCTCATGACAGGTTGAATGTAACGTAACATTTTTATTTTTTAATCTGGAGATTCAAAAACAATGGTAATTTTTGTTCTCAAAAATGAGTTATTTGTGCTTGCATGCCTAATAGTGTAGATTTTTTAAAAAGCAAAAAAAAAAAAAAAGAAAAAACAACCAATAAAATATAAGGAAGTGGAGAAAGAGAGATGGAGGACAGGAACAAGGTCAAGGCCATAAAGGAAGAGGGGAAGGAACAGGACAGAACAGCAGGAGTAGTGGTAGTAATAGCAGTAGTATAACAGTGGTGGTAGCAATAGCAGTGGTGATTATAATAGTAATGTGGTAGTAGTCACAATAGGGGTGGTACTAGGAGTAGCAGTAGTAATAGCAGCAATAGCAGCAGCAGTAATAGTAGTAGTAGTAAAGTAATAGTAGTATATCAATAGTAGTAGCATCAGCAATAGTAGCAGTAATAGTAATAGCAACAGTAGTAGCTAGAAGGAAAAGGAGAACTGCAGTAGCAATAGTAGTAATAGCAGTAGTAGAAAAAGTAGCATTAGTAGCAGCAGTAACAATAGCATCAGCAGCAGCAGCAGTAACAATAGCACCAGCAGCAGTAGTAGTAACAATAGCACCAGAAGCAGTAGTAGTAGTAGTAACAATAGTACCAGCATCAGCAGCAGTAACAATAGCACCAGCATCAGCAGCAGTAACAATAGCACCAGCATCAGCAACGGTAACAGTAGTAACAATAGCAGCAGCAGCAGTAACAATAGCACCAGCATCAGCAGCAGTAACAATAGTACCAGGAGCAGTAGTAGTAACAATAGCACCAGCAGCAGCAGCAGAGGTGGTAGCAGTAGTAGCAGCAGTTGCATTAGTAGTAATAGGAGTATTAGTAGTGCATCAGAAGGAAGGTCGTCCTTTCTCACTCCCTCCCTGTTCCAATGTCTACACTTATCTGTGTTTGTATTGATCTTTATTTTCTACCCTCTTTCATTTGCAGAGATATGCCACATCCTTACCCAATCTAATGTTGGTCTTAGGGGGAGAAGATCTTTTCCCACCTCCTCCATTATCATGAGTCTTACTGCATGGATTATCCATTATCTCAACCTTGACTACTAATTTCCCTCTCTATAATTTCTTTCCTGTCAGGCAGTAAACATCTCCACATTTTCATCATCTCATAAAAAATAAAGGTAAGCACCAAGCAATTTTTACTTAGCCTTGATACACCTGTAACCCACCACAGGTACATGTTCGTTCTCCTTCATAACCAAAGTTCCACACAGGATTTTCTTCTTCCCATTACATCTTCTTATTAGCATTTTTTTCCAGCTCACTGTGGTATGGCTTCTGATTCAAATACTCAAGTGAAAGATGCTCTTAGAAAATTTCAAGTGCCCTCCCAGCTGCTAAATCTCAGGAGCACGTTTGAATTAGGATCTTCTCCTGATGGCATGCACTGCTGTTAGACTGCCTCACATTTTGGCACTTAGAATGCATTCATCCCGGGCTCCCATGACACTGGTGTCTCATGAAACAAGTGTCTCGAGATTTCCTTCACATTTCTGAACATTCTTTCTCAGTTGCTTTTCTGGGCTCTTCTTCCACATATCCTTGTACTTGGTATTGCATAGCACTCTCTGCTTGGTTCAATTTTCTTCTGGCTCTCAAAGTTTTCCTTAAGTGATCTTACATAATTCACATGTTAATAATCAACAAATATTTATCTATACCCCATACATTTCTTTCTTGGAGTTTAGGCCAGTGTATGTACATAAACACAAACATGCATGCGCGTGCATTGTGTAGCTCTAATTACATTTCCTACAGACAGCTCATCTTCAGGATATCCAAAACTGAATTTATTATCCCCTTTTATTGCCACTCTCAACAGTGTCTATTCTCCGTATTAATGAGTTGCCAAACCATTCAGTATTCCAACCATAGTAAACCATGCTATTTGTTTAGTCTCCTCTTGTCCTAGGCATGCAGTTGGTCTTACAGAATATCTCAAAGCTCCCTCTGCACTCACCTGCTACCATTCCCCTAGCTCAGACCCTCCTCTTCTCATGTCCAAATTACTACTGCAGCCATCGATCAGATATTTCTGCCTTTGGGCCACCGGTGTCATATTATTCCACAGCTCTTCTTAAAATCTTTTATTAACTCTAAATCAAGGAAGGTCTGGGTTGAAGCAAAACAGCCCATATTAACATGCGCTTATAATGTGCCAGATATTTTAAAAACACGATCTCATTTTACTCCTTTCCATAAGTAAGACATTATAATTTTCCAAATTCTCCATATAAGGAAACCAAGGTATGAAGACATTAAGTTTCCTACCCAAGATCAAACAACTAGTAACTAGGGCCTGGAAATTTGAATCCAGGCCCCGGGCTCCTAGGACTATTTGCTATCATTAAAATCACCACTTTTGATGTTCTTGGAGGAACATAAAACAACAAAAACTATAGTGTAACAAACTGCTTTGAAAGACCACTGTGTTAAAGTGGAAGGAGAGGAATGTAGACGGACCAGAATAAAAGTAATTCAATGAATCAAGGAGGGAAAATTTTCTGTAGAAAAAAGAGAAAGTGGACAGTGTTCAGGATCCTAAAATGGTGAACTGAGACAAGTTTCTTCCAAAGCTTTTCTAATTTCTCTTAAATAATAATTAATGACATTTGGAAGTATAGGATTGCAGAGTGGGAGTTATTTTTAATAAAATGTGGATTACAGTATTTTAATATTTTATCACAGTTCGTGATTTGTAAAAACAAAATAAAAGAATAATATTCCCCAAATTTTCAATTTGGCTCTTTCTAGTAATAAAAAATACTTTATTTGCTACTCAAATAGTATGAGTAAATAAAGAAAATAGAGAAATTGTATCATGTTATTTTAATAACTATTTCAATATGAATAGAATAAAGCATAATAAAGAACACATGTTTGCTTGTTGCTAATGACATAACGTTTTGCAGTTTTATAGATAAAGCAAAATGTGTAATTTGAACAAGATGCTGAAATAGTTTAGGATTAGTATCTAAGGAAAAATATTTCAGAAAATATGTGGAAAGGTAACCACACATTTGCTACCGGGAGTCCTTCATACGTGTGTCCTTACATTGCACTTTACTTGGCTTCTCAAAATTAAATTGTGATCTGTTCTCCATGCTTTATATTTTTGAAAAAAAAATTCCACAGGAGAAGTTCAGCAAAGCGGTTAAGGTCTCAGGTTCTGTGCCACATTTTTGGCTTTATCATTTCCTGGCTGTGGGATCTTGGGAAACTTCCCTGAGCCTAAGATTCTTGGTTGGTAAAGTGAGAATGGTAACAGTTAAAACACCCTCACAGGACCATCGTGTCGTTTAAATTAAGATAACACTTGTGAAGTACTTTCACTGGAACATAATAAGCATTCACTAAAAAGTATCTAGTACTACTGCCACTATTATTACCATTATTATTTTTCACTATTACTACTAATAAAACTGTTTTCAAGATATTTTACTTTTAATTTGAGCATTACTTCAGTTTCTCTCACTGCCTGTGTCACTGTTTGCATCCTGAGAAGTGTGTTAGTTGTGCTCATTCAAGTTTCATGGTGCAGAATCACATCCAATTCTTCAGGTTACTGGGACTTATTTTAACAATACCCAGGAAAAATACAAAGTCATCTTAGAAGCCACTGGGATCTGAAATGTCATTTCTTATAGTACCTCATGTAACCCCAGCTGGCTCTGCCTATACTGAATCAGAAGCATATCTACTGGTGATTTCTGCTGAAGCAGGAATTGCCTGAATTCTATGGAAACATTTCTGTCAATTCAATACTAAGCTGCTACTACTGCATAGCCTGCTACACCTGTCAAGACTCTAACATCAGGCTGACCAAATTCAGTACAAGGATAGATTGATGGCTTGGCTGCCACAATCCAGCATAATGTGTCCCCAGTATGTGGAGTTCTCCCCTTGGTCACTTCATAGACTGTCAGGCTATAATCCCTTGTAAATCAGCTCTGCAGCCAGTGCAAAGGGAACAGAACTTGGCAAAATCAGTACAGATCTGGCTGTAATTTGGAGGCTCCTTGAAGGGATCAAGGTCACTGATAGACACAGGAAGCACAGTAGGTAGTACAACAAGATTCCCTTTTAACCCATTAGCTCTATATTAAGTCATTATGGAATTTCAAAGTATGGTATGCATTCATCATGGATTCCTCCTGGGAAGTCATTTGGCTCAGTCTCTCCATACAACCCCTGTTGGGCTGCTTTCTCTGTCTCACCACAGGATAACCATAGTTGTCTGGGCAGCTATTTTTTGCAACATAACCCTGTCCTCACATCAGGACTGGGCAAGCAGGGCTGTTAGAGTCCATTTTAACAAAGATGATCACTTAGCATAAGCTAATCACAGTTCAATTTTTGGAAATTTGAAATTGAGCTTGAAAAAGAAAATAATCTGCTCTAGGGATTATTCGATATATCAACTCAGCATAAATCAGCAGCCATGTTTTCTTCTTGTTGTTTTGCTGTGTGATCAAGAAAACTGGAACAAACTGATCTTTAAGAGAAAGAGAATTAAAACAGAAACAAAGAGAGGTATGAAACCAGTTCCTATCTCAGGCAGTTCCAGAGGACTAGAATTATGTCTGCCCTTCAGTTTTATGAAATATTCTAGCATCATTACAATAAATATCCCATATTGCTTAAGCTAGTGCCTATGAATATATGTACCTATATACTCGAGTATAAACCGAGTTTTTGTGCCAAAAATTTGTGCCAAAAAACCCGAACTCGGCTTATACTCGGGTCATACAGGTTATTTGATTCGGTGCTCGCGCACCTAATCAAATGCACGTAGTCTCCAGTCCTCTTCTGCCCTCTGCTTGAGGGGGCGGTGCTTCAGCTCAGTCCACAAGTCGCGGCTGAGCTGAAGAGGTAGGTGGCTGAACTGAACTGTATTCCACTGAACTATTTAACCCACAATATTTAATGGCACATTAAATTAAACCAGTTTTGAAGGATTTTAACCTTTGTGATTTAGCTTGATTACCTGTTAAGCTACGGTTTTCTGCATTTTATTTAAAGTTTTAAAGTTGTTGTTGCTAGTTTACAGTTTTTCTTTAGCAATAAATATTGAAAAGCATGTAACTTACTGATACTTTAATTATTGTAATTGTTTTGGGTATATAGTTTTATTTTTGAAATTTACCAGTGGCTGCTGCATTTTCCACCTCGGCTTATACTCGAATCAGTAAGTTTCTCCAGTTTTTAGGGTAAAATTAAGGGGGTCGGCTTATACTCGAGTCGGCTTATGCTCGAGTATATGTGGTAATTTGAAACTAAGAGTTCAAATAACCGGTACAAAGATAAACTAAACTTTTTCTCCCAAGGATGTATATTAATCACTAAAATAGTACAGATTATGTATCAAAATTAAAAAATAAATTTTACAATCATCTTGCAGGCATAAAAAAGGCTAATAAAAATAAACTTCAATCATTAAGTTTTGGAAATAATATGGTGTCTGTAACCTTAGCTACTATATTATTCTTAAGAGGTTTTTTTGTTTTTTGTTTGTTTCATTATTATTTTTAAATTTTTAGTTCTTATACTTTTTTTGGTGACATATAGTTAAGAAAATAAATGTTTAATTATCTCAGTATCTTCACTTTCAGTGAAGGATCTTCACTTAATTATCTCAGGATCTTCAGTTTAACTGATTCTCATGTTTGAAAATATAAATATGGACAATTCAAGAGATGGCACAGGGTTTTTACTAACTTCAGGATATATTTGTGTATACAGGAATATCTGAAGGTGAGCATGAATTATTACTAAACTCAAACTCTGACATGAATTTCTTTTCTTGTCATTTGCCTTTTTCCAGTAGCATACACACATACACACACACACACACACGCGCACACGTAGGTTGCCAAAAAATGTATACACATTTTAAGAGATGTTACCTATGCATTACTTTTCAAAGTTGAATTGAAGGTATCATTACTGGTCAAGGGCACTTAGACATGATATGCACATCCATTTCACATTCATACATTTTGGGGAATGATTGGTTTTGCTTCCAACAAGATCTTATAAAATGTGTATGCGTTTTTTGGCACCTTCTGTACATCACACACACATGGATATTCATACATACATAGACAGCTATTTAAAGATTTCATATAATTAAGGTTTCATGCAATATTTTCGATTTGCATCATACCAGGACATAGGGATAGAACTGACCACATGGGAAATACTTGTGTCTAATTATTACAATTTGTCCTCAGTCATCTCAAAATCATATTTCTAAAACCAGTTCATATTTTTCACTAATAGTTGGTTTTGAATAGTTGGGGCTTAATTGAGAGAAATACGGTCTGGCCAATTAGATTAATATGAGACTTACAGAACTCTTAAAACAGATTTACATTTCTGAAAATTCTATTTCCCAAGAATTTTCTTTTTCCTTTGTATGATTCATCTGTTGCCTAGATATATATTGGAGATTAGGAAAAACTTTTTTTGGTTTTCCTTTATTCACACTTTCTTCTTCTTCTTTTTTTTTTTTTAAACATACTAGTCATTACAGCAGTATAACAAATGCCTCTAATTATATTCACAAATCCAGTGAATCAGAGATTCAGAAAAGGCCTAGAAAAAAATTGACTTGTTTTGCTTCCTGATTTGGTGGCTCTTTCTCTTATTTGGTGAAATGACTGAAGTTGTCTTAGCTAGGATGGTCAACTGGGAAGTCATCACCAAGCCTCCCTAGGTATTTGGAGTTTGTTCCAGTATGGCAGCTATATTCTGAGATATCCAAGAGGAAGCATCTGGACAATGAGTGCTCTAAGAGAACAATGTAAAATCCACATGGAAATTTTATGTATCAGCCTTGGAAGTCATATACCATCAACTCTCCTCTTTGTTTATAGGGAATGGGATATAAACCCTACCTCTCAATGAAAGGAGGGTCAAGGAATTTGTAGCTATCTTGAGTCCAATCAATCAACTGAGAGCAGACAGAAAAAGTCAAATGAGAATCTGAGTATATATTATTAATAGAACTCGACTGGAAACTATAGCAGGAATATGCTACTTTCTGCATTTAATTGAATTTACCTATATAGTTGAAGACAAAATTCCAAGACAGCAACTTCTACTCCATCTCTCTACCCTACTAAAGAATTTATTGAGAATATTTACCACGTTGGAAGAGGAAAGAGAAGAATTCACTCTGCGTGAAGAGTGCTGACTATGTAGGCAATTAAGATACTCATTTCTCCCCCTGTAGAGAGTAGTGAGGAAGGGAGCAGCAGAAGACAGGTAGGAAGAAGTATCCTGCACATGATACCCCAAAAAGTGTAAAGAGTGGTGCAAATATTCTTCTATCAGCAAAAGTAAAAATATAAGAAAAGAGAAAAAAGAAAACTTCCTAACTCACTTCCTCATGATCCCTGACCAATATGTGTGCTTTTCAACCCTCAAGATATAATACCAGACAGCAGGTGATCCCAACCAGCATAAATATTATTCTTCAAAATCATAAGAGACAGAAGGAAGTAGCGTGGCTCACTGGGCTTTCAAAATTAAATAGAAAAATAATCAAAAATTTTTTTCACAACTAAGATATTTTTATTTTGTTTTCTTAAATGTCAACTGTAAGCATTTATCAAAGTATATAATAGACATCATGTGTATTATTAAATATTCTGACGTGCTGGTCCATATTATAATGATCCAGGGTTGTAGTCCTAAGGTACTTAACTATGTATTTGTTTTCTCTATTATTTTTCCATGCAGAGACTATTATGTAGTATTTCTTCTTCATAATGCTTTATACAATTTTAATCAATGAGTTACATATCTAATTATTCATTGAGGTCTGAAATCCTTTCAGAAGTCATAGGTTATATTAATGGCCCCAACACTTCACAGCGTCACTAAATAAAACTTTTGCCTTGTGATTTTGCATTTTTTTCCCACAACAGATGACATTTCTCATCCCTTTGATTTGGGGTTTGTCCATGTAACTTTCTTGGGCTAATGGAATAAAGCAGAAGTCATGGTGAGACAGTTACAAGTCAGGAAACTAAGAGACCTTGTGTTTCTGTTAATCTGCATAATCTGATGGAGTTCTCTTGAGGATGACATACTTAGTATATAGTCTATTAGTCTGTAGAACAGAATGAGAAACGCATGAAAAAGAACTTTCTCAGCTAAATTAACCAGTCAAATCCAACCTACAGCAGAGCCCAGATACATCTCTGTATCTAGGGTTAGCTACTTACTTTTACATTTTAAATAACACCAAGGGCTTGCTTTGGGCTGGGCTTGGCTGGGGCAGCTTACTTGGTGCTATAGTCCTAATGAGTCCTTCAAGATTGATATGTTGAAGACATATCACAACACATGTGTTGGGAGGAGAGGCCTTTTGGGACATGTTTAGGTTATTATGGCTTTCTGTTTATGAAAAAATTAATGTTATAATAAAAGGGCTTAATAAAGGGAGTTTGCCATTCTTTTTTTTTTCCTACCAATCCTTATAACCCTTCTATCCCTTTTGCTTTGTGAGAACACAACATTCTTCTATTCTAAAGGTTACACCTTTATTGTGTTGCTGCACAACAAGGCACCTTCCTGGAAGCAGAGATCAGACTATTACCACACACAGAACCTACTGGATCTTGATCTTGGACTTGCAGCCTCCAGAACTGTGAGAAATAAATTTCAGTGTTTTTGTTTTTGTTTTTTAGACAGTCTCAGGCTGTCACCCTGGGTAAAGTGCTGTGGCATCATAGCTCACAGCGGCTTCCAACTTGGGCTCAAGTAATCCTCCTGCCCCAGTTTTTCTATTTTCAGTAGAGATGGGGTCTCGCTTTTGCAGACTGGTCTCAAACTCATGAGTTCAAGCAATCCACCCGCCTTGGCCTCACAGAGTGCTAAGATTACAGGTATAAGCCACTGTGCCCAGCTGTGTTTTTTTGTTTTGTTTTGTTTTAGCAAATTACCTAGTCTCAGATGTTTTGTTATAGCAACCCAAACAAATTAAGACATTTGGTATATCTCTGTGTCCGGCCTATTTATTGGCCATTTGGGTGGCTGACACAGGCGTGTTTTTGTGATAGTTGCAGAAATGCCAAAAATCAAATACAAATGCATGAAAGCCTGCCTAGAAAGTGTAGGCTTGGAAACTCACATGTCTTCATTTCCCTAACATTCCATTAAAAAAAGCGAGTCACATAAGGAGATATATTCTGTCTTTATGGGAGAAACTCTAAAGTCATGTAACAAAGAATATTATTAGAGGAATGGGTGAAGAATCAGGATTATTTATTATTATTTTTTTTTTTAGGATCAAGTTTTTTAAATTTATTTATTTATTTTTTTTATTAAATCATAGCTGTGTACATTGATATGATCATGGGGCATCATACTCTAGCTTCACAGACCGTTTGACACACTTTCATCACAATGGTTAACATAGCCGAATCAGGATTATTAATGAAAATTTCTTCCCTGACTTTCCCATACCCATCCAGACAAGAAAATAGAATATCACTAGCACCTTAGAAACCCCTGTTATTCCCTGAGTCAGTTATTATCTCTAACCTTCCTCCCCCAAATTAATTGTTGTCCTTAGCTATTGTTTTGTTAACTTTTATGAAATGGAATCACAGAGTCTATATTTTCTGTGTTATGGTCCTTCATTCTAATAAAATTGAATAAGAGTCACACTTTTTTTTTTTTTTAATAGAGTACTTGTGAGTTCATTTCTTTTGCTGGTTAGTGCTATATTTTAGAAGTATGCCAACATTTTAAAACAACTGTTGGTTGATATTTGGGCTATTTTCAGTGTGGTGCTATTAAAATTAATGCTACTACAAACACTTGGTAAACACCTATACATCTTCTCTTTTGCCTGTGTAATTTTCTACGGGTTAAAAGACCCCCAATTGCTCCACCTTTTCCCTAACACTTAGTATTAGCAGTATTTTAGATTTTAGTCATTTTAGTGGATATTCAGTATAGTCTTTTTATGTATAATTTTTTTTCATTTTTTTATTTTTTTATTATAAAATCATAGCTGTGTACATTAATGTGATCATGGGCCACCATACACTGGTTTTATAGACCGCTTGACACATTTTCATCACACTGGTTAACATAGCTTTCCTGGAATTTTCTTAGTTATTGTGTTAAGACATTAATTTTTATGGTATGGCCTTTAAACATAATCTTGTTAGAGTAGGAGACTAGGAGACACAGCTGAGACTGGACACCAGGGTTTAAAGATTGGGTGCAGGTGCCGAAGCCAACAACTCTCAAGTAGAGAGAGGCTGATAATCCCATAGAAGAAGTGACTTCAATGGTCTTTTCAGCCATCTCAGTCGCCTTACATGAACTTTGGCTATTTACAATATCACTTACATTATGGTTTTAAAATGTCCTCACCTTTGAAATTGCCATGAAAGTTCTGCAACAACCATATAAAGTATGGAAATGGGAGGAAACTCAATTCTAGGAATTACTAACCAAATTCTAAGTAAAGGTCAAACTATTAGCCTTAAATATTCCTTCTCTCAATCAGTAAAACTACAAAAGATCTAAAATCATTTTCTCCTGGGGCAGCTGCTCTTTTTAAGCCTGCCCTTGGCCCTGAGTGTGTACTTTCATTTTCAACAAAAGCTGTTGTTTGTTTAGCATACATAGCACATGCTGAAATTCTCTTCACTAATACCAAGTACTTGAAGAAACTCCACTCAGTAATAATTTCACTTGCTCACTACTGTATATAGATGTATAATTAATATTGATCTTGAATCCAATGACCTTGCCAAATGCACTTATTAATTTTAACTTCATATGTGAATTCATTTAGAGCTTTTACGTACACAATTGTGTCACTTATAAAACATGACAATTTGCCATTTCCCTTTCATTTTATACCTTTTGTTCCTTTTTTGAATGGGCTAAGACCTCTAATACAAGGTTGAATGCAATGTTCAGGAGAGATAATAGAGGATATTTTCACATCCAATCTCTTAGAGAAAAATGTTTTATTATTTTTCCAATAACTGATAATTAGAGTAGTTCTTGGTAGCTACCGTTTATTGCTTAATTCCACTTCTCCTCTTTAGCTTGTATGCTACACATCCTTTAAATCTCTAATTATGTATTACCCTAGCGATTTCAATGTGTGTTCTGATCTATTAAGGTCTAATATAAATTAATACTATTACCACGTCTAAGAAAATATAAAGAGTGTGTCACTTTAACTTCATTTATTATCTCCCACTTTTTGTGGTATTGTTGTCATGTAACATTGCCACACAAAGTTTTCTTTAAAAATCATTGCCTTATACAGTCAATATTCATTTGAGTTTGCCTGTGTGTTTACGTTGCAGTTGCTTTCAGCTTTTCAACTGCTGCTTCAAAATCAGCAAACTGGAGGGGAAATGTAGTGGTAAACGTCTACAGATAGCTCCTTCTTGAGAACTTGATATTTTCTACTCTTTGGGATGTGGTCTCTAAAATTTCTTGATGTATATTTCTGTCTACCAATAACTGTAATTTTATGTATTTTTATATTTTGTCTACTTTTTGTTTTTAATGAACGGTTTATCCAAAAACCAGGTAATCTAATACTGTTGGAAGCACAAAAACCCAATATGTGTCTCACTTTTTAAGATTCTGAAAAGTAAGGCATTCTATTTCTAGCAGCATTGCCAATGCGGTACCACAAACTTGTGCTGAAATCAACAAATCTTTTATGTATCTTTTATGTGTAAAAAATAGGTATACCCAGTGTACTAACAAGATTCCTATCTGACAAGGAATCCTCTAAGCCCCAACACTCAGTGAAAGAGGAATCTCAGAGACTTTAGTGTAATAGTGAATTAAGTCATTAATTGAGTTTATCTGCCAAATTAGATACCGTATATACTCGAGTATAAGCCGAGTTTTTTGGCATAAAATTTGTGCCGAAAAACCCGAACTCGGCACAAATTTTGTGCCGGAAAAAACTCGGCTTATATTCAAGTATATACGGTAACTTGAACTTACGCTCTCTTGGTTTTGTGGTTGAGACCCTAGAGCAGCGGTTCTCAAGAGTCGTGACCCACAGGAACTGTGAGTCGTGACCCACAGGAACTGTATTAAAGAGCCACGGCATTAGGAAGGTTGAGAACCATTGCCCTAGAGAGTGATCGATAATATAACATAGGATATATAACATATATAGGAGATATATATATATATATATATATATATATATAACTAATATAAAATAGGATAGATTGTAAACAAAATACTATTGAATAAAACCATGAGATTTCATTAAATGAGGATTCTTTCTCATGTTTGTGAAACTTCACATTTACTTGAACACCATGTAAGACAGATTTCTTTTACTGTGTCATGGTCAAACACTATTGTTAACCACTCCCTTAGAAAACACATACACATAACCAGCAGAAAAGTATGAGAATGTTTAATAGCACTATTCACATTAGAAAGAAAAGAAAAAAGGACACAACTAAATATCTATAAACAGAAAAATGGCAAATAAATTGTGCTCTGTATAAAATGGAATACTACGTAGCAGAGAGAATTAGTGAGTAACAGCTAAATGGAAAGTTATGGCCAAATCTCAGAAGCAATAATTCAAAGGAAAATTTCGAATTTTTCCAAGTTCTTTCTGTTTGTCACAGAAAAGAATTTCAGGACATACCACATAGGACAAGCAAGCAAAAGTGTTATTGAAAATAAAAGTAAACCCTCAGAAAAGAGAGGAAGTAGGCTCACAGGGAGCAGCAGCCCGGACGGGAAGTGGTTTTACTAAATGAGGGGCCAATGGATTGCTTTTAGTAAAACTTTGTGTAGTAATTCCCAGAATTGGTTTCTTTACCATTTTCATACTTTATAAGGTTGTTTCACAACTATCATAATAATTTCAAGGATGAAGAATTTTAAAACTATGGTGTAAATAATAATTAACCATGGTTCATATAAGGTGACAGAGAGAGTTGAGAAGCCAATTGCCTATAGAAATCAGCCCTCTGCTGGTTCTGTTTAAGAGTGTTTATTTTAAACCTGAACATTATCTTCAGACCTCTATATCTAGTCTAACCCTGTCTCCTAGTCTCCTGCTATAACAATAGTATCAGATTATTTAGGTGTATTCAAAACATGCAAAATTGAGCATCTTTATTAAGTATAAAGACATATGCAGTAACACTTTTAATATTCAAGACAGTGATGAACACAATTTTTTCAAGGCTCAAAAGTTTACATTTTCTTGGGTTTTTTCAGCTACCACTGTTTCATATGACCCTGAAAATCCAAAATGCCTCACAGCCTCACTTACTGATGCCAAAAGCTTAAGTTCATGAAAGATAGTTGCAATCTCTCTGCATTCTTTGCTATAGATGGGTCAATCTTTATCTATTTCTTAATGTCCTTGGCCAAAAAAATAGGTTTATTGAGTATATAAACCTCAATATATGAAAATATTCTTTCCAGTTAATTGAATGTAGCTGCTCCCATAAACAACCGGTCATAAAGGGGAAATCAAAATTAAGAAGTTTTGTACATGCAAAATGAATACCACATCAAATAAGAGCCGTATTGTACTCTGGGTGCCTAACTGTAAATCAGGAAAAAGGCAATAAGTTTGCTAATGTCATTTATTCATTGACAGAGGGATAGTAAATTTTAGTAATAGTCTTCCTTACTAAATATTATAAAATCAGTGAACATGGGTATTACTGATGGAGAACATTATGCTAGCTTAGTTTAAGTTCACAGGTAATGAGCTCTGGGTCATAGCCCAGAACAACTAGGCTTTAGCAAAGAAATCAAAAGTTTTTCTTTGCATCCACCCCACCCCCATCCCACATCCTGGAGATAGTCTCCTGCTCTTTGTTTTGGCAAATGTCTTGGCTTTGTGAACCAAATTTTGTCAAATAACTGTTTGTGATAATGCAATTGCTACCTGGTATCACCAGATCATGAGCCCAGTCTGAACAGATAACATGGCAACAACAACATCACAAAGAAATAGATGTTTTCAGAAAATATTTTACTTGAAAGCTCACCCCTTCCTCATCTAATGAAAGAAATAGCACTGATTATGTTTCAAAGCTTTGATGTTAAATGGATTTATTAGGCATAAAACATCATTTCAAAGGAAATTATTAAAATGATGAGTCAGCTTCAAAAATTTAGGTGTTTTGGTTCAATTGAGTGCAGTCATTTGATAATTCTTTATAAATGCCAGACTCGATATCTTATTTTTCTTCCAACTATTCAAATTTTATGTTCATCCAACAGCTGTATTCAAGGTACATTTGCCAAATGTGATTCATTTTCTGTGCTGCTGGGAACCAGTTGCTAGGAATGATGCTTTATTGTTTTTCTCTTCAATGGCATCATTAAAACTCTAGTCATTTAATCATCAAAGGAATTACACAAACAACTTTTTCCATTGCACCAAACATAACAAAGCTTGTCAAATTTATTTTTATACAAAATTTCCATGATAATAATGAAGCAAACACCAACCGTCTGTCAGGCATCACAGTTTCTGCATCAGTTTTATATTTATCCATCCCAAACTTGTCAAAATATCATGACCATCTCCATGCAAATTCATTTGCTTGAGATCTTTGTATATACTTTGCCAAATAAGATGCTTGAACAATATGCATATCTATGAATGCACAAACCTCAATGATAAACTAAATGTAAAAAGGAATATAAGTGAGCAATTTGGGCTTCATGTTAAACCTTTTAAAAATATCTTCACATGTGTTAAGTCTTTAATATAGTCATATCAATCATCCATTGCCAATTAGATTATAGGATATTTTTCTGATGCTGTACTTTAAGTGGATATCTAGAAGCATTCCTGTCGTATAAGAAAAGGGGGAACAAGTTTAAGTAAATTTCTTGTACTTTTTTTATTCCCACTAAATCCCAGCATGTGATCAGCACCTGGGATCAGCATTAGATAGATACAGATTAAAAGCAAAAGAAGAATATATAGAATAGGGATTTGAGGAATGATGTGAAGCTCTCAGCTGAGACGCCATCTGAGTCCACATTCTGATTTTGTAACTTAGGTAAGATATTTGAATATATTAAGGCTCTGTCAATTAATTGTCCTACAGAAAAACATTAATTTAGTAAATCATAACCATTTTTCTACATTTATGCCCTAAAAGATGATTTCTAGATTTCTCATTACAATGTGAACTATTCCAATGCAAAAGTAGCCTATTTTTAACAGCATGGTCAAGAGAGGTTTTTTATTTTCTCTTTACTGTTCTTCATCTAATGAAATGGATGATACAAATGGAGTTTCACACAAAGCATACTTCTGCATTTTCTTCTTATTCTTGGATTGTGTTAGAAGTTTTAAATGCTGAGCAAAACTCTTTCCTTGAAATAATACAATCATATTTTCAAATTCATAATAGTGAAAAGCTATTTCCTCCAAGTTATTCAGTTTAATATTAAATCTTGAAATTAAAACTAATATATAATAATAAAAATAAATCACAAAATAACAATAATGAAAGCAAAATTGAAAATGTAATATCAGATATTCATGACAGTATAGTTAGCTGTTTTGTCCTGTCTTAAAGTTTTTATAAAAACTACCAGTGTAGGTCCTAAAGCTTTTAACATTTGGGGTTAAATTTGCCACTAGAAAATGTTCAATAAATATACAATGTTTAATAATAAGCATATTATAAGTTTATAAGTTTATTTAATGCATAAACAATATTATATGCAAGTTATGAAGAGGAATAAGGAATAACATTGAACCTAGCACCCAACCCCCAAACAGACCATTTCCAATAACTTGCATCTACCTTTGTGCCATTCACTCACCCTACTCCCTTAGTGACTCCTTTAGAGACAAAAGCTGTCTTACATTCTGTGTTTATTGCTTTCTAAATTTTCTAGTTTATCACATGTCTAAAGAGTATGTTGTTGCATTGTTTGTGTTCTTCCTTAAGTCTTACAGTTAGATATAATATTGTGTGTGACCTTCCAGGAGTTGCTATTTTGCTCTGGTAAGTTTTCACAGGTTCATCCCTGATGCCTTGTTAGCTGTGGTTCTCCTTTATTTACTACTGCAGTCGTTCAGTTGTGTACTCCAGTTTATTCATTCATTTTGTCAACGTGTTTTTGAATCATTTCCAACTTTGTGGACGTAGGTCTGTTCTCTCTATTTTGTTGTCTCTCTTCACACAAACATGGTGTCTAATTCTCTGGGATGAACAAACCATTCATTAACTATGTCTGGGTACATGGAATATGTTTTGCAGATTTCCTTGGCATAGCACTGTGACTGAATTCTAGCCCATGTAATACTACATATGAAACAAAGTCCAATATCTCAGGGTTATAGCTTTCAAGTCATGTGTTTGCTTGGTCCATTTTTCCATTTCCTCTTCCAGCAATTAATCACAGAAAATAAGAGGCTGAATGTTCATGTCAAAAAAGCCTCTCCTGTTATTTGAATGAGAAATAAAGTTTTAAATTATTAAGGCCATTCATACATTTTGTAATGTACTTGTTAAAACTATTAGTAGTGCTCTAACTCAGTGGTTCAGTGAATAGAATTTTTCTAACCCCATTGAGACCATTTCACAATATGTGTTAGGGCTGAGACCTCAGCAAGGTGAACTACAACCTGAGAGGGCGTCATCAGCACACTCTTAAAGCAGCCTTGACGTTGGCACATAGTAGCCAAAGAACAGGAATGGCTAAATATCCTACAACAGAGATCCCTTAGCAAATAATTATCCAATATGGAAATATCAATAGTGCCAAAGCTGAGAAAACCTGACCTAATTAAGACAAGAAAATAACAAAGACTTAATAAATGGCAGTTAATATAGTTTAAAGTCTACTCTTCAGATTAAAGTTCTGTGGGTATCTGATTTCATTTAAACATTCAAAAATGCAAATTTACAATAGCAAATTATAATTCTTTACCTACTAATTAGGCAAAGAAATTTTGTAAATGTGCAATTTTTAATTTTCACATTATACAAGGTATTATAAAGTATAAAATGCAAATGCATAAAGAATATCATTCTATATTTAGGAATGTTTCATCAACTGATGGAGCAGATACTAAAATGTAAATACTCATCTTTTGTTATGTATAAAGTATTTAATGTTACAAATATCTTGGGAACTATTGGATTAGGAAAGTTAAAATGGGTGAGGTATGTCATAACAGGCAAAAACAACCTACTTCCGAAGAGCTGCGTGGGATCTGTGATCAGTGCCTGGACCTCCGGAAGAGCTGCACACAATCAGCCATCCATGCATGCCCAGACCCCGGTAAGAGCTGTGCCTGCTGGGCCTCAGCATGCCCTGACCATGAAGCCTGGGAACCACACAACCCCGCATTCTCCCTCCAAAAGCCTCCCTGCCTCCACACCAGCCTGCTCGTCTACCTAGGGACTCTGGTAGCCGTGTGCCCTCTGGAGCCCTCCCTGCCACTGTGCAGAGCCCTTCTCCTGGGCAGAGACTGCTAGAGCCTTGGGTTCTCTGTGCCAAAGTCATTGGGCACCAGGCACTCTCAGAACCTGTCATTAACAGATAGTTGAGGCTTTCTAGCTGGGCTGTCTCATATGGCAGCCACTAGCCACATGTGGTTATTTAAAATTAAATACTTTTTTTTTTTAATTGAGGCAGAGTCTTACTTGTCACCATCGGCCTCCAACTCTTGGGCTCACGTGATTCTCTAGCCTTAGCCTCCCTAGTAGCTGGGACTACAGGCATCTGCCACAACACGTGGTTATCTTTTTTGTTTGTTTGTTTGTTTAGCAGGCCTGGGTTGGGTTCAAACCTACCAGCTCCAGAGCATGTGGCCAGCACCCTAACCACTGAGCTAAGGGCACCTAGCCTAAACTTCAATATAATTTTAAATTCTGTTTAGTTTGACTTTTTAATTTTAGACTACCATCAAAAACCCTTATTAAGTTCTGGTCTGTATATGGCACTCTCACGTCACAACAAAGTATAATCTAGTCCCTGATGTCAAGGAATTTCTTAACCAAGAAGCTATATATATAATTATATTAGAGTAAATAAGTTTATGAAAGTCCAGGCTTTAGCTACAGAGAGATCTATAGCTGTGTTTAATACTGACATTTTATACAATAATCTCCCTGTTCAGTCGACAAAGGAAAGCTGTATTATTTTAAACACTTTGCTTAATTTTAAATGAGAGTTTTGTATTAATGGCAAGGGTTCTATTGAACTCACCCATCCTAACTGCAGACCCATCCTTAGAGCTGATGAGGCCCACAAAGAGTTGCCCATATCTCAGTATGCAGCAGGTCTGGCAAAAAGAACTAGAGGATTCAATATTTATGCCTTTCCGACATCCTAAAAAAAGGGAAGAGAAAGATGTTATATAGTTATACGAATTAAATTACCCGATAAGAAATCAATCATCTTAATAATCTATCATTAGTACCTACAGGTGAAAGACTTAACATCCATTTTCATATCAATGAAGATATAGCCATCTTTTGGGGACTATAAATATGTAGAGTCCAAATCAGGTTGTGATGAAAAAGCTACACTCCTTAATCACACCAGCTCTGTGAATGCACACGAGGTACTTACCTTTCTACTACACCCCTGTTCCCCCATGCATAAAATGGGAACAACAATAATTTCTAAATCGTAGGGCTGTGGCAAGGACTAAGGAAGAAATGAATGTAAGGACCTTTCTTAGCCCAGTTTCAGGTACATAGTAAGAGCTTAATACATGCTTACTATTTTGCGTTACGTTTTATTTCTGTTTTGATCTGTCATGACATTGCCTCTCTCGTGCTCCAATACTCACACTTACATAAAATCATGGTACTTCAGAACCAAAAATGTTATTACAAGTCACCTAGTGACCTACTCATTTCTTAAAAGAATAAATTGAAACCTGGTATATTGTTCCACGTGTTAACTGAATCTGCTGCTCAGGGGCAGAGCCAAGGACAGAGTCACTTTCTACTACATCATCCTGACTGTAAATAAGAACTGTGTTCTTTGGTATGAATATTTATTAAATTCTATTATATGCATAGCAGTAGACTAAGCCCTGGGGATTAAAAGCAAAAAAAATGATGATACAGCTCCTCCTGGGGAAGCTCTGAGAGGGGTAGTGGGGAGTGAGAACGGAGGCATAAATCCGCAAAAAACGCAATAAGATACAGTGGTTAACACGGGTGTGCAAAGGGAGCTCTGAGACTATTTGATTTTCTCAGAAAGTCTGAGTTTTAATAAATCTTCTTTTTCATGGAACCAAGAAATTCTTTGAAAAGCCACCTGAAATTATGGTTTTCAAGCAAAATATCCATCGACACTCAAGTAGTCAGTCCTTACCTGTGTGTATGTCCATCAGCCAGGACTGAATTTGGTACTTCTCATACCACACCTTCTCTTAGCAGACCTGCCTGGGTGGGAGATTACCAATATTTTTCCATGAATTCTTCCAAAGTCCTGGGGAAAGAGAAGAGAAGAATATTATATAATTATACAAATTAGATTTCCTGTTAAGAAATCAATCCTGTTATTCATCTATCATTAGTACCTGCATGTGACAGACACAATCTCTAGTTTGAGATCGATGTATACAAACACAGCCATCTTTGTGAGCTCTTCACTTTCAGCCTAACTATGGTTTTTAATTTGAGAGAGAAAACAGATGAAACAATAGATCTGAGTACAGATTTGTTTGGGTGAAATCCAGTTGTGCTACTGACATGTCGTATGACTTGGTGGGAATCACTCATTCATGCCACTTTTATCTACTTAGCTCTATCAAAATTCCTTCTTCCCAAGATTATTATGGGAAAGATTTTACCAAAGTGATGCATGATGCTTGCAACTGTAAGACATTTTGCACTAAAAATAGTAATTACTTCTATCTGTTTCTTCTGTTTGATACAATTATGATATTTGCAAATAGGCAAATATACCAAGAAAGAAAACAGCAAAATGGTATTTGAAAGTACTTTAGAGTCTTCATTTGTGTCCGAAGAAATGCATTTACTCTTTCTGCAAGTGGATTAAGAGTTTTCTTTATTAAAGTTTTGAAATACATTCAACATAATTGCAGCTTAATTTTTGAGGCAAGAAGAGTTAGCATTTTCTAGAAATCCGCAGGATTATGGATAATACTGATTAGAAGGAGCTATCATCCTGAATCCTATAATGAATTGCTAAACTCATCTAATTCATTTATTTATGCATCCGTTCAAAAGCAGTACATTGAATATGTCAGTTGCCAGGCCAGACACCAAAGATACACGGTTGAACAAACACCTTGTCTAGCCCTTAGTTAATGAATGAATGACTATCTATCTATCCCTGCCCCATAGAGACCCTCATGCTCAAGTACAGGAGACAAACTATGGCTAACTAATGTAATGTGATAAATAGTACAACAGAATGATGTTCAAAGTGCCGTGACAGAAGGGACATATTAATTTGTCCAGGCAGCTATGTCAGGGAATGCTTCCTACCAGCAAAATTTAACTAGGATATTAAAGAATTAGCCAACTCAGTCCCAAATAAATTATGAGAAGTCCATCATATACTGACTCATTTCATTTTAATATTTAAACAATTTTGACACTTATAGCATTATATGTATATGTAAATATATGTATGTATGCATATATCTGTATGTATGTAATATATATACATGTACAAATTCACTAACAATTATACTCTTTTCTCCACAAATGGCAATATAAACATATAAGCATACTTTAGATCCAGATCACCCCAATAAAGCAAAATAGCACAATTAAGAGAATCCTGCAAATTTTGGTTTCATGGTACATATAAAAGTTATGTTTACACTATTAAAGCGTGAAAAGCATTGTCTTAAAAATTTACAAATTATTTTAAATGTGTTTTATTGCTAAAAATGCTACCAATTTTATAAGCCTTAAGCAAGTCATAATCTTTTTCCTGGAAGAGGGTCTTGCCTTTATACTGATGGCTACCTACTGATCAGGGTGAATGCTAAAAGACTGGAATGGTTGGAGCAGTTTTTTAAAAATAAAACAAAAAATAAAAAATAAATCTTCCTTTCATGAAAGATTTCTCTGCAGTAAGCAGTGCTCTTTGATAGCAATTTACACACAGAACTTCTTTCAAAATTGGAGATGATCCTCTCAAACCCTGCTACTGCTTTGTCAATTAAGTTTGTATACTATTCTAATCTTATGTCATCATTTCAACAATGTTCGTATCATCTTCACCAGCAGTAGATTGCATCCCCAGAAACCATTTTCTTTGTTCATCTGTGAGAAGCACATTCTCAACTGTTTAAGTTTTATCATGACATTGCAGCAATTCAGTCAGATATTCTTGCTCCCTCCACCTCTAATTCCAGTTCTCTTATTACTTATACCACATTTGCAGTTACTTCCTCCACTGAAGTCTTGAACTCCTCAAAGCCATCCATAAGAGTTGAAAGCAGCTTCTTCCATACTCTTGTTCATATTGATAGTTTTACAAATGTACTTAATGGCACCTAGAATAGTTCATCATTTCCAGAATGTTTTCATTTGACTCTGCCAAAATCCATCGGAGGAACCATTCTCTAATGCAGCTATAGCCTTATAAAATATGTTTCTTAAATATAATAAGACTTAAAAGTCAAAATTACTACAGCCATGGGCTGCAGAATGGATGTTGTGTTAGCAGGCATGGAAACAACATTAATCTCCTGTGCATCTCCATCAGAGCTCTTGGGTGACCAGGGGCAATGTCAAAGAGAAGTAATTTTCTTTCTCTCTCTCTTTTGTTTTTTTAGAGACAGAGTCTCACTTTGTCGCCCTCAGTAGAGTGCTATGACATCACAGTTCACAGCAACCTCCAGCTCTTGGGCTTAGGCGAACCTCTTGCCTCAGCCTCCTGAGTAGCTGGGACTATAGGCACCTGCCACAACACCTGGCTATTTTTTTGTTGCAGTTTAGCTGGGGCTGGGTTTAAACCCACCACCCTCGGTATATGAGGCTGGCGCCCTACTCACTGAGCCACAGGTACCACCCAACATTAATATTTTGAAAGAAATCTTTTTTATCAGTAGGTCTCAATGGTGGGCTTAAAATATTCAGTAAATCATTCTGTAAACAGAAGTGCTATTAATATTATCCGAGTTTTGTTGATTCATTTCTAGAGCGCGTTTAGGTTAACACTTTTAGGTTACAGTGTTCTTACTTGTGATGTAAAGTTCAAGTTGTAGAGTGCAGAGTAGATTTAGCATTATTCTTAAGTATCATTATTCTTAAGTGCAAAATGTTTAGTGCAAAATTGTACCACTACAATTTTGGAAATGGTAAAGGAGCATTGAGTTCAACTTAAAATCACCAGCTACTTTGGCCCCAACCAGAGTGTCAGCCTGTCTTTTGAGACTTTGAAACCAGGCATTGACTTTTCCTCTCTATTTATGAAAGTCTCTAGATGAACTCTTCTTCCAACGCTATATAAGTCTGGTTCATCTACATTGAAAATCTATTGTTCGTTATAGCCAACTTCACCAATTATCTGAAATAGATCTTCAGGGTAACTTGTTATAGCTTCTCCACTAACACTTGATGCTTTATCTTGCTCTTTTATAATAAGGAAATGGCTTCTTTCCTTAAACTTCATGAAACAACATCAGTGAGCATTCAACTTTTCTTCTCAAGCTTCCTCACCTCTCTTTGTCTTCATAGAATTGAAGAAAGTTCTATCTTTCCTCTGGATTAAGCAAGAGAATATTGTGTTGTCTGATCTTCTATCCAGACCTTCAAAGTAAAACTTTCTTCATATTAACAAAAAGGCTGTTTCTGTTCTTTATGATGAATGTATTCACTTCATAGCATTTCTAATTTTCTTCAAGAATTTTCCTTTGCATTCACGGCTTGGTTAACTCTTTGGTGCAAGGGGCCTGTCCTTTGGCTTATCTCAGTTTTGAACATGCCTTCCTCACTAAGCTTAATTATTTCTAGTGAGAGACATGTGACTGTTCCTTTCACTTGAAATACAGAGGTCACTGAAGGGTTAGTAATTGTCCTAATTTCAATATTGCTATATCTCAGGGAATAGAGAGACTCATAGAAAGAGAAAAAGATGAAGGAAACCTGGGCGATAAAGCAGTCAGAACACACACAAAATTCATTAAGTTTTTAGTGCTTGAAAACAACCACAATAGTAACATCAAAGATCACAAATCATAGTTCACTATAACAGGTAAAATAACAATGGGAAAGTTTTAAGTATTGCCTGAATTACCAAAATGTGACACAGAGACACAAAGTGAGCCCGTGCTGTTGGAACAATGGCGCCTATAGACCTCCTCAATACAGGGTTGCTACAAAACTTCACTTTGTAAATAATGCGATGTCTGTGAAGCAAAATAAAACAAGTTGTGCCTGCATAGTATACATGTTCCTCTGTATTTTGTTTATTTTACTTAAAATGTTTCTTGGAAATCACTTCCTATAGGATTCATATTACTTTGTCTTTTGCTATAAGAAATAATATTCCTGTAACAATAATACCATGAAATGGGATTACAAGGCCAAAAGGTAATTACATGAAAATTTTTTTCAATTTCAAATTTATATGAGGGTACACACTTTTAGGTTACAGTGTTCTTACTTCTAAGGTAAAGTTCAAGTTGTAGAAGAGCCCTTTGCCCAAGGGGTGTGCTACATATTACTAAGTTGCTTTGCCTTCTATTCTAACCAGATACTTTTTGAGAGTGTATGTTTTTCTACATTAGCATTAGTTATTTTTTAGTATTTTGTTTTAAAAATCTTGGATTTTTCTGACTTATTATGTTTTCACTGCTTTTAAATACCTTAATTATCAGACACACAATTCCCATCTATGATTCAAGCTCTGTTTTTAGCTGATGCCAGAATCACTAAAACTCTATGGTAAATCTTTATATCTGAGAGAATAAGCACCCCAAATGCAATTCTCGTGTATTTACCTTTTTGAAATTTAGAAACAACCTACCAACTTAATTTATTAAAAATCATTTTTGGGCTCAGCACCTGTAGCACAGTGGTTACGGTGCCAGCCACATACACTGAGACTGGTGGGTTCGAATCCAGCCTGGGCCAGCTAAGCCAACAACGACAACTGCAACAGAAAAATAGCTGGGTATTCTGGCAGGCACCTGTATTCCCAGCTACTTGGGAGGCTGAGGCAAGAGAATTGTTTAAATCCAAGAGCTTGAGGTTGCTGTAAGCTGTGATGCCATAGCACTCTATGGAGGGCGACATAGTGAAACTCTTATCTCCCAAAAAAAAACCATTTTGGTATTTTAATGGGGATTGCATTGAATCTGTAGATTGCTTTGGGTAGAAGAGGAGTTTTGTGGTTGAGTCTCTGGGGTTTCTATGTATAAGATCATATCATCAGCAAAGAGGGAGAGTTTGACCTCCTCTGCTCCCATTTGGATGCCCTTTATATCTGCCTCTTGCCTGATTACATTGCTAGAACTTTCAGAACTATGTTGAATAATCGTAGTAATCATCTACAACCTTGTCTGGTTCCAATTTTAAGTGGAGAAGCTTTCAGTTTTACGCCATTCAGTATTATGTTAGCTGTGGGTTTGTTGTAGATGCCTTTAATCAGCTTAAGAAATGTGCCACCTATGTCCATTTTCTTAAGTGTTCTTGTAAGAAAAGGATGCTGAATTTTGTCAAATGCTTTTTCTGCATCTATTGAAAGGATCATATGGTCTTTATTTTTGCTTCTATTGATATGGTGTATTACATTTATGGATTTGTGTATGTTAAGCCAACCTTGCATCCCTTGGATGAAGCCTACTTGATCGTGATGTGTAATTTTTTTAATGAGTAGCTACAATGTATTAGCTAAGATTTTGTTGAGTATTTTTGCATCGATATTCATTAGTGAAATTGGTCTATAGTTTTTCTTTTTGGTTGGGTCCTTTCCTGGTTCTGGAATCAAAGTGATGTTTGCTTCATAGAACGTGTTGGAGAAAGTTCCTTCCTTCTCAATGTTTTGGAATAGGACCTGCAGTATAGGTTTTGAAGAACTGGAAAAAATAGTACTTAGTTTTGAATGGAACCAAAAAACGCCTGTGTAGCTAAGGCTGTTCTTAGCAATAAAAACAAAGTTGGAGGCATCATAGCCCTAGCAGACTTCAAGCTATATTACAAGCCCATGGTAATCAAAACAGCATGATATTGGCACAAAAATAGAGACAGAGACATATGGAACAGAATAGAAAACCAAGTGATGAAACTAGTCTCTACTTGCCATCTGATCTTTGATAAACCAAACACAAGCATACAGTAGGAAAAAGAATCCCTATGGAAGAACTGGATAACCACATGTAAAAGACTGAAATTTGACCTACACCTTTCACCCCTGACAAAAATTGACTCAAGAGCAATAAGAGACTTAAATCTAAGACACAAAACAATGAAAATCTTAGAAGAAAGTGTGGGGAAAACTCTTGATGATGTTGGACTGGGGAAAGCTTTATGACAGTCACCACGACAACAAAAATTAACAAATAGGACTTACTTAAGCTGAAAATCTTTCGCACAGCTAAGGACACAACAAATAAAGCAAAAAGAAGCCTTCAAAATGGGAAAAGATATTTTCAGGCTATCAATCTGATAACTAGAATCTAGATAACTAGACTCTGCAGAGAATTCAAATTAATCAACAGAAAAAGAATAAACAATCCCATCTACTATTGGGCAAGTGATATGAACAGAACCTTCTTTGATGAAGACAGATGAATAGCTAACAAACATTTGAAAAATGCTCATCATTCCTGATCATCAGAGAAATGCAAATCAAAACTAGTTATCACCTAACCCCAGTGAGAATAGCTCACAGCACAAAATCTCAAGCTTCAGATGCTGGCATGGATGTGGAGAGAAGAGAACTCTTATATACTGCTGGTGGGACTGCAAACTAATACAACCTTTTTGGAAGGAAGCATGGAGAATCCACAAAGAACTCCAATTAGACCTCCCATTTGATCCTGCAATCCCACTGCTAGGCATCTACCCAGAAGGAAAAAATCCTTTTATCATAAGGACCTTTGCAGACTGTTTATCATAGCTCAATTTACAATCGCCAAAATGTGGAAGCAAACTAAATGCCCACCAACCTAGGAATGGATTAACAAGCTGTGGTATATGTATATCATGGAATACTATTCAGCTGTTATAAAAGATGGAGACTTTACATTTTTTATATTAATCTGGATGGAGGTGGAACACATTCTTCTTAGGTAAAGCATCACAAGAATGGAGAAGCAAAAATGCAATGTACTCAATTCTAATATGAAGGCAGTAGATGATATAATACAAGGGGAAGAGGTAAGGGATTGAGGGATTGGGGAGAGAAGAGGAGGGATGGAGATGGGGGGTCATGGTGTACGGCACATCTCTTGGGGGCAGGACACAATTATAAGAGGGGACTTTACCTAACACAGCAATCAGTGTAAACTAATTCTTTGTACCCTCAACGAATCCCAAACAATACAAATTTAAATTTAAAAAGTCATTTTGGCATTTCATTTATCATAGCATTGCACTTACAGCTACTTTGGGGAAATATTTGATCTTTATAAAATATAATCTCCTTGTGCAGAAACACAGAAGACCTCTCCCTTACTCCAGCCTTCTTTTATTCTGTTGATAAAGTTATTTTGTTTGTTCATTCAAGTCTTGCACATTTCTTAATTTTATTTTGTGTAGTCCCTGTTTAATGTTTTTATTATTATGACTACAAAAATATGGCTTATTATTGAGCTAACTAAAAAACTAACACCACATTTTTAATACATATTCAATTTTTTTGTTTTTCGGGAGCAATCAATCGCTTCATATATTTTTTAGATGCTAAGAAGTCTGCTGGCTAAGTTTCCCTGCCTTCCTCAACAGCTCTATTAAACATCTCCCAAGTGTCTATGTGTTCAAACCTGTCATATATCTCAGCAGCTCTATTTTCTTTCTGGTGTTGTGCTCCTGGGGGCCTGGCTTACCACTCCATTACACTCCTTTCTCCGTAGGTCTGCTGCAAAACTGCCACCCTGGGCCTTCCCCTCCAGCACCCCGGGGGTTGGCTTTGCCTCTTGACAACAATCACATCTCTTATCTCCTGGGTCTCTTCCTCCTCATTCCTGGTGCTCTCTGATTTTGGTGGACTCAGCCTCTATGAGCTTCATGAAGCAGGTTTTTGTTCTTCCCCTTCACACTTACTGGATGGCTAGTTTGTCTTGGAAAGAAATTCTAGACTGATGTGTTTCCCTGGGAATTTTGAAGGCTGGTCTCCATTGTCTCCCAGATTCTTGCATGTGGCTGCTAAGAAGTCTAAAGCTCTTCTTTTCTATGTGATCTGTTTTTCTTTCTGGGAACTTCGAGGTTTTACTCCAAATGGTTGAAATTTCCATGATGCAAGTGTCTTTTTCAACTACCATGCTGAGAATTCAGTGGGCTTGAGACTTTTGTCTTTTCCAGAAAATAGTCTTTGAGAGATTGTTCCTTATCATCACCTTTTCTTCTTTCTCTGAGATGCTTACTTTTTAGCTTTTGGACCTCCTGTTGTAATGACAGGAATGTAGACTCAGTCACCAAGTGATAACCTAGATGAATTACACTACTGAATTTGAAAGTACTCCTTTCATGAAAGGCATACAGATTCAGTGTCCCCGATAGTCATGATATGGAGTTTGTGTACAATAGAACTGATATGTGTGTTTTAAGGGTTTATAATGTATGTAGGTTATATCCAGAGTGATTAAACTGGCTATGGAGGCAGAGTGACCTGCACCGAGTTTAGCTGTATACCTTACTACCCACTTAAGCTCTCTGAATAGGTTTCCACATTTTAAAACTTAGAGGATTGTGGCTTTTGTGATATTTACCTGTGATAGTTAAATAGGAAAATGTACTCAAGAAACTTTGCACCATGTCTGGCATATAGCAGGTGCTCAATAAACATTCCATGCCATTACAGATTGAATGAGTTATTAAGGAGAACTTGATAATGTTTAGAATACATTTCCTAGAGTTGCCACATATTTCTATAAACATCCTGCTGTTACTTTGTAAGACATGAACAGTGAATAAAATGGGCCATTTGTCTGACTTTAGAATAGCATGTTTTATATTATTATCCCCCAGAAAATCGTTTTTGTGGCCATGCTGATAAATAGCTCAAGAAGTTCCTTATCAAACTATGTGATTTAGTCACTCCAGCTGGATACTCATTTAACCTGCGAAGAAAGATGGGTGACCAAGGGAAGAACGAAAGATAGACCCAAAGAGAAAGAGGTTGTGCTATCACAGGAGGAAAAACAGATATAGAGAGAAGCAAGATCAAGAACAAGAAATTATAAAAAGGAAAGGCTTGAAAGAGCCATTGGTTTGAGATGCTGTTTTAGTAAAAGACTCTGTCAGTGTGATAAGTGGCCTTCCCTGGAACATTCCCTAAAGCAGTCTCCTGGGTCAATCTCATTAAAGATAAAAATGAGAAGGCTATTGGAGGTGGAGGCACAAATCCACTAGAAGAGTTTTGGCTGCCAAAGCCATTCGATGGCGCAGCTGAAACCAAGAGGGAGCTGCGTAAGCTGCTGCTGGCTGCTACCTCCCTGGTTTTATAAATTCATGTTTTTTCCAGGAAAACATTTTGTTGATTGCAAGAAATGTATGTTTTTGTGCCTGTGGTCCATTCTCTGAGTCACAGCAGAGGGTATCCCACTATATCTGTGTACTCAAACATCTGTTAAGTGTCCGTCGGGGGTTGGTGCCCTGACTTCTTCTCTAATTATCCGGTTGTTCTCATTTATTATTCTCTTTGAAACCAAAGAGAAAAGAGAGACACAAACCAGGGAATGACTCCTGGCTTCCTGGTGTGATGTTAACAATAGCTCACCTGATCATCCCTGCAGCCCCTAATGTCCTTGGCTTCTAGCAGGGTTTAGAGGTGAGAGTGGTGAAGAGGCAATAGTACAAGTATTTCCCTAGACATGGTTCTGTTAATTGTCCAAGGGTAAGACTCCACTACTCAGATCTGTAAAATCATTTTATTTCTGTAGCTGAATGGTTCTGAAGTCCTTTGGGTCACAAGTCCCCTCTGAGAATCTGATCAAAGTCATACATTCTTTCCTCAGAATTATGCCAAAATGCAGTATTACAGATTAGCAAGAAGTGACCACACCCAGGCGGACATGCTCTGCAGAGCTGGATCGGATTTCTAATTCAATTATCTAAAAATACAAAATATTTGAGAAGAAGGTGCCCACACAGAGGAGGAGCAGCTGCAGTCAATCCTAGCAGAGCCTCTCTCAGGAGTGGGTGCTTAGTAGGAGACTGAAAGCTCCTGTACAAATTACTGTACAAATTACAATCTTACCTGATGTGATCCAAGGATTCTTGGAATGGCATTTTCTTTACATTTGGGGCCTATGTTGCCACTGATGAATTTATACCAATAGCCTGTGAGCTCCAGTCAAGAAAATTTTTGCAGAAAGTTGGTCCTTTATTCTTCAATCAGATAGGATCAGCTCAGCCGCAGCCTTATCTACTGAAAAAGAAAAAATCAATGCCCTGATTTCCACTTCAGCTTTTTAGCATTCCAGTGAGTTTTTTTTTTTGCTTCACACAGACACACAATTTGGCATATAATCTCAGAGAGTGCACAGACACTCCTGCAAACTTATCCCATGCTCTTCAGGTGAAGCGTCTCTGACTTGGATGTCTTTATAATGTTTCAGATGCCTAAAAAATGTTGTCATTCGAAGCAAGCCATTTTCCTTATCATCAATATTCCTTCAGATCATAGTGGGAGGATTTGGGGGTGGAATGAATAACTTTCATCTTTACAGCTTTCAGACCAGCAATATAACGTTTTCTTTTTGATCTATTTTCCCCCATTCTAATGGTAAAGTTGACAAGAGTCTTGGGCTATCATGAAAAGTTTAGAACAACTTCATCTCTCACTCTTGTTCACATTAGAGATTATAATGTTTCAGAATAAGATTGTTATGTTTCAGAATAATATTTCTGAAACCCAGGGTGAAATGTTTTGGGAAGTTATTCTATACTGACTTCAGCTGAGAGTGAAATAAATGTCTGTGCCGTGGTTTCTATCTCTACTTAATTTAACCTATGTATCTTGAGAGAAGGGAGATACCCTGCCCTTTATGTTTCATTCTGTGTTAACCAGTGTGATGAAAATGTGTCAAACTGTTTATAAAACCAGTGTATGGTGCCCCATGATCGCATTAATGTACACAGCTATGATTTAATAATAATAATTTAAAAATGAAAAAAAAAAAGAAAATATCATCTCTGCAAATTCTTATTTAACTAGAAATTGATTTCATGATCATGATCACCATCAGTGTTGGTTGATTTTATACTGTTAAACTAAGTACCCAGCAGTGCCCCTATTGACCTATTTAGCCATCCATTTCAAAAACAATTTATGGGAATGAGTAACATTTACCGTGCATTTATTTTGTGCTAGGCACTAGGCTAAGCATTTTGCAAACACCGTCTTCTTTAAACCTATTTTCATTGCTGCTTTTCAGGGATCTGGAAGTCATATTCTGCTTCACTATGATTTTGAACTAGCAGTTCATAGCTGTTTGTGAGAAGGACATGCATTTTATTTCCCTGAAGCCTTGGGGTTCATGGACACTCTTACTCCTGCTGCGGTGCCTGTGTGCTTAGTAAGAAAGTGGAGCTAAGAATGAACAGCAGGCAGCAGTTGTGTGGAGGAAAAATGTCCTATGTTTCTGAGTAGTACCAGGAGGCAAATGCTTTTAACTTCTAACTGAGGATCCTGGAAAGTTTAGGTATGGAGAAGGAGCAGGAAAATAAAATTTGTGAGTGCCTTCTCAGTGTCACACTTAATATATATGTTACTAACTTTATCTTCACTTTACTATGTGCAATGGGTATTATCACCTCTCCCTGAAGAGAGGCATGAGGCTCTCATGACAGGTTGCATGGCTAGTAAGTATCACTACGCTTTGAATATTTGTCCCCTCAAAAAAATCATGTTGAAATTGAATGCCCAATGTGGTAGTATTGAGAAGGGGGCCTTTAAGAGAGGATTGGGTCATGAGGACTCTGCCTCACAAGTGAAATAATTAGTTATCATGGGAATGGAATTAGTGTCATTATAATAAGAGGAGGAGAGACCTGAGCTGGCATGCTTAGCCCCCTCACTACGTAATACCCTGTCCTCAGGACCCTGCAGAGTTCCTACCAGCAAGAAGGCCATCACCCAATGTAACCCCTCAACTTTGGACTTCTCAGCCTCCAAAACTATAAGAAATAAATTCCTTTCCTTTGCAAGTTGTCCAGTTTCACATATGCTGTTATAAGCAACAGAAAATAGACTAAAACATGTATGGAGCTGGGGTTTGAACTAGTCCTATTAGCCTTTAAAGTGAGCCGTTTTTCTACTGTCTGTCCATGAAGAAGAGAAGAAAGAGGAGAAGAAGGCACAGTGGAGAGGGGGTTATAGGCTTACAAAAGCAATGTGAATGCTGCAAGTTGAGATCAACACCCTAGCCTGATCCGCTGGTCAGAATTCCTGACTTAGATACTGAATTGATAGGAGGCTGTGTTAACAAAGCTAGGAATAATTGGGTATTGTGCAGCAATAAGAAAAATAAAAAAAAATACATATACTTATTTGTCAGATAAAATATTCCTGTTTCAATTGACTGTTCTAGACTGTGAGCCATATTCTTTCATAATATATGCTATAAACCATTTTAGCTGCTGATCATGTTTTTTTCCAAAATAACATTGAGTTGTTTTCTAACTTACCTTGGGAGTTTAATCACATCTATCCAAGGGATAATAAAACCTAAGAAAGCCACTTTATGAAAATTCTTTTGCTTTTTGCAAAGGAAGTCTTTCCAGGGAGGGAGATTCTTCCTATCATAATTTAGGGTCTTTAAATCAGAGCGATGAGAAATCATTTTAATTAAGGAAAACCCCCACGTCTTCCCCAACAGCTGGGTTGTTTGTAAGTAGGAAAGACTAAAAATGAATCGGAGAAAAGGGGTTTGCGTGATTTCTAAAATAACTTGATATATTTAGAAGTGTGACTCTGTGTGTGTGCGCTTGTGCAAATCTAGAAAATCAGAGATCTTGTGTGAGAGAGTTGTCACTATATTGAAATTTTCAGAATCTTCAATTACCAGATGAAATACACTGTGTGGTTCTATAGTTCCACATATAATATTCTACTATGATTGGTTGTGAGCTCCATGTTGGCAGAGCAACGTGTGAAAGTAAGAAAATACAGCTTCTTTGTGTGCAGACATGGTAAAGAGATATATGATAATGGGTTAGATATTTTAGGTGTGTGATTCTGTGTGTGGCCAAATATCAATGAGAGATAGTGTATTAGAGAAGTGGTGTTTTAGACAGGTGTATACGTTCTATTTGCCCTTCTGTAATCTGTCATGTTATTTGGAGGTTTGTCCACAGAACAACAGGTGGTGCCGAATGTTAAAAGCCAAAAAGCAGTTACTATGGAAACCAGATGCAAATTTAGATCTGCACGTCCACTCGACGCTGTGTACAGCAAAAAAAAAAAAAAGGTGCTATAATAGAAATGAAAAAAACTGAAATATGATTCACATCCGTGTCTTCTGAGTCTTAAAATATCTGCCAAATACTGTGAGATATTGAGTAAGTTACAACTTCTCAGCCTCAGCTTCCAATAAAATTTATAAAAATGGTAAAATTAGAAAACATTTCTAAGAGTCTTTACATTTCTTCATTTTTCTATACTTCCTTTTCTAAGTATACATCTAAAATAATAGAAAATCTATTTTTACAGTAGGTAAAATTCTATAAATGTATGGATAACAAAAATTACTTAAAATACTAAGTGCTTATTATATACAATTTATAAAATACCAAAAAGTTAAAAAAATTTCAAATCACTCATAGTGATTATCTTTGTTTCCCTTTTGTATAGTTATTTGAGGTGTTTGAGTTTATGTACACATAAATACCCTCTGTGTGTTCTATTTTTTTTTTTGTTTAACATATCAGAACCCAATACATTATAAATACTTGATGGACATCATTTTAATGACAACATAATATATGGTAATATAGATAAGCCTCATGATACTTAACCTTTCTTTCTGGACAAATCAGGCACTTTGGTTTTTTGTTAAAACACTATAATGACTGTATTGGCATATAAACATCCACATTTTAGATTTATGCCTATAAATAGAATAGCTAGAAAATAATACAAATGCTAGGTTAATGTACATCACTTTACATTAGAACAAGAGGGAAACTTTTTCAGTTACAAATGACAGAAAATCAATAAACCAATTAAAACTTGGAGGAGGGGTGGGAGAAAGTTTTTGGTCCTTATAACTAAAAAGATAAAGGATAAGTCATTATTTTAGATGTGGGTTAACTCAGGCATTTAAACAATGTTAATAACAACATAGCTAACATGTCTGGAGTACTTCTTCTATTTCAAGCACTATTTAAGTGCTTTATATAAATAAGCCATGTTACTCTCTCGGCAGGCTAGGAGGACAGTACTATTAGGACTCCCCCTTTTACAGCTGTCTTTCCATTTCTTTCTTTCTTTCTTTATTTTTATTAAATCATAGCTACTTTCCTTCATGTGGCCTCATTTCCAGGTAGGTTCTCTCTCTTGGGCTGCTTCAAATTCATTCTCCTAGACCCAAGTTCCCCAGGATGAAATCTTGCCCCTTTCCTGGTTGCTTAGACAAAAGTTCCATAATTTACTCTGATCTTAACTCCTAACTTGGCTTTCTCCCATTCTTATCATTGGTCCAATCACCGGGGGAATGTGAGACTCCGATTCCCGGTCTGGGCTAAACTGCTGCCCATCACTAGAACTGGGAGTGGAGTGTGCTGTACCAAAGTGCCTGGTCTCAGAGTGAGGATGAAATAATTTCCCCAAAGATAAATCAGGTGCTGTTTTCAAAAGCAGAGTGAATGGAAAGCAGATGGTCACTTCCACTACAGCAGTAAATTCTACTACAAAGAGGACTCAGAAAATTTTGGTTGTATTTAGAGAAGGGAACAGTAAAACAAACTATTTGGAAAAAATAGATTTTTCTGAATCAAGTTTCTGAGGAGTAGTAATTATTATTTTTTCACACTCTACAGATGACTACATTTAGTCTAAAAGAACTGTTTTGATGCCAGCCACACCTTAGATAAAAGTGCTCATTTTACAGGCAAAATCCAAATATTCATGTAAAAAGAGAAATTTAAAGAAATTTAAAGAGTGGATTCACTCTTCCACTTTAAAGCACACCCTGTTATGTTCTTAAACCTATAGGCACAGTCCAAAGAACTATCTAGATAAAGGTCATTTTTCCCAATGATAGGAAAAAACATAAGGTGTTTTTGGCTGCTCTGTCAGTGATTGGGGTGCGATATGGACTGTAACTATTCTAAAATAAGAATAACCACAAGACAATGGCTGCAGGAACATATTACATTTATCATGTATGTCTGTTTATTAAATAATCTTGATGTTCTTTGCTATGTAATGAAGGTAATGCAGAATAGGAAAGAAAAAATGTCTGAGCTGTACATGGATTGCTATGGAAACGGCAGCTGACCAATCACGGGAGAGCAGTCAGAACATATGCCTCTCCTGCTCTGCAGGCCTGATGGCTTGATGTCCTGCTTCTGCAATCCTTCTGGCTTTGGGGCCACTTGCAGTGACAGTTTTTTGACATTAGAAATATGATGCATGTCTGTTACCAACAAAACAGATGTATAAATTTTTAGAGTTATAATTTTCATCATCCATGTACAAACAGTTTCACAGGCAGTTATTTTTCTCTCCAAAATATCTCTTAAAATTTTTGTAATCCTCCACTATCGATTTCTTTTACTTACCGTGTCCTCATATCACTCAGCTCACCTGTCTTTGTTTCCCTTTTCTAGCCCAAAGCACCTCAGTCTACTTGGCAAATAGTATTTTCCACAACATCAAGAAACATAAATCTACATGAGTCGGTTTAAAACTCTGTTCAATTTTGGAGTTAATAAAGAAGAGCAGTTGAAAAACATATTCAGAAGAAGTACAAAAGTGTTCAACTACCAGATACATGAGAAGAGAAATTTCATATTTCTCTATCAAATTTAGGAAATAAAAACAGATATGTGTCTCAGGAAAGTTTGAGGAAAATAAATGAAGAAAGATGTTAGAGCCTTTGAAAGTGTAGTCTCAGTTATAAAAATGGATAAGTTATATTTTGAAATTATCTGCCAATTGAGAAACTAAGTCCCATTGCTTAAGAAACGTGTTTGGAGATCTGCACCCATAGCTCAGTGGGTAGGGCACTGGCCCCATACACCAAGGCAGGCAGGTTTGAACCCTGGCCCAGGCCTGCTAAACAACAATGACAACTGCAACAACAACAAAAATAGCTGGGGGCGATGCCTGTGGCTCAAAGCAGCAGGGCGCTTTGCCCCATATGCTGGAGGTGGTGGGTTCAAACCCAGCCCTGGCCAAAGCTGCAAAAAAAAAAAATTAGCTGGGTGTTGTGGTAGGTGCCTGTAGTCCCAGCTACTTGAGAGGCTGAGACAAGAGAATCTCTTGAGTCCAAGTGTTTGAGGTTGCTGTGAGCTGTGATGCTTCATCACTCTACAGAGGGTAACATAGTGAGACTCTGTCTCAAAAAAAAAAAAAAATAAAGGTATTTGGAGATTTATTTTAAGTAATGAACCCTTGATCTACATAAAACTTCAGATTCTCTTGGTCTTAAATAAGTTGCGGTAAAGAGAGGATATGAAATATTCTCTATGATAGTTTCAATGAGCAATAAGAGGTATGTGCCAAGATGATAAAGACAAAATCAGGCTCTCTGGTCTTCCCGATTGTTGTTGCATAAAAAGATTTAAAGGACTGAGTTCCACTGAGCAGATTGAACAATAAATAATGGCCACCAACATTTAAACCTATCTCTAGATCACACAGTAAATCTGTGGGGATGAATGAGCACAAGTCTTAGAACCATTTAATGTCTTACGGGTTCACTGATAGAACAATGGATGCATTTAATGATTTGATAATCTAGTGATGCTTTTATTGTCTGGGCTCACTAATGAATTAAGCATTATATAAAAAAAAAAAACCCAATTATTTTTGTATACACACTGAGGCTTTAAAAATAATCCAATACTCAAAGCCATGACCTTTTCTGAAAAAATTGTGCAGGGAGCTTAGTGTACATCAGTAAACAATGAAAGATTTCCTGACCTCAGGGGGTGTGCATTTGGGGTGGCTGTTAACAATACAAATGCACAAATTAGAGAAATTAATTATATAATATGTTAGAAAGGAAATGTTCCTGTTAAGGTGGCTAATAGTCTCTTGATTAGTAAAAATTTACCTTTTTTTATTTGGTATCATTGAACTGGTTTCTCTTATTCTTTTGTTTTTCCTTCCATAGAAGGTCAGGTGTTTTTTGAGTGGTTCCTAATCACAGACATTGTGTGAGGTGCTGGGATCCCGCACAGCATGTGGTACACCTGCCCCCTTCTCTTCCTGTAGTGCTTCTTTTCTCAAGCCATTGATGACTTACTCTCCCTCTTAAGCAGACCCTTTATCTTCTGTCTATACCATAAATATTAGCATTTTCCTATGATTTTGTCCATAGACTTCTCCTTATCCACACACTTTTTCTTGTGATGATCTCACTGACTTCTGAGCCTCCACTATTATTAATATGTGAATGACTCTAAGTTTGCATCTTTTTTTCACAGTAATTATTTATTTATTTAATAAATATCCATTGAATGTTCACTCTTCCCTCCTTTCTAAGCACTATGCTGGGTAATTCAACTATGCATGAGGAAGACATGGTCTCTGTTATCATAGAGATGACAATCTAGTGGGGAAGACAGACAAAACACAAGTAAATAACCAAATGAATAAAGTAATTATATATTGTGACAATTTCCATGTATGAAACAAATAAGGAAATGAGAATATAAGAGATCTACTGTGAGATAAGATGGTCAGGGTGGACTCTGAGGAAGTGATAGTTGGGCAGAAGTTGAGTGACAAAAAGAAAACAACCTCATGAGATTTTTCAGTGGAATACTGTTTCAGGTGAAGAGAATAGCATGAGCTAAGGTCCTGAGGTGGGAAAATGCTCCCAACCTTTGTGGCTAGATGAAAAGGAACACTGGAGAGAGTAGTGTGAGGCCAGTGTGGAAAGAAACGTTAGAAGCAAGAGGATGCAGTATCTTGAAGTCCTGAAAAATAATTTGTATTTGATTTGATTTAAGTTAAACTTTGAAGCGATTGAATTATTTTAAGCAAAGGATTTGTATGATCTGATTTTTAAAAAAACTATTCCTCTTGCTACTAAGAAGAAAGTGGAATTAGTGATTGTTAAGAGGATGTGGATGCTGGTAGCTGGGCTGGCTGATGGGAGCAGGGTGGGTAAAATGCGTGGATATGGTATATGAGTTTGAGTACAAGCAATAGGACTTGATGCTGGATGGTGTGTAGGGAGTGGGTAAAAACAGAGCAATCAGGAATGATTTGTCCATTTCTGGCTCAAGCAAACAGGTTGATGGTCATTTTTGGATTTGAAGGTAAAAATAAAAAGTTCAGATCTAAGTAGCCTATTACCTCCTGGATGTGTCTACCAAGATTTTCTTCAGATATTTCCAATTTAGCATTTGAAAAATAAAATACTTTATTTCTCTCAATCCATATAATTCTCAGTTCCATTATTCTGGATCTAGTCTACAGTGATACTTATTTGCCTGGACTGACTATTTTGCCATTTTTAACAATATCCTCCCTCAGGACCCTTCTCTTATTCCAGCAGCCTATAGATTCCAATTGAATGTCCCTTAAATCCCTGCAGTCCGTTCATCCATCTTGCCCTTTATGTAATCCACTTCATGGATTATTGCCACAGTTCTGTGTCTTTCTTCCAGCCTCTAGACTCCTTTCTCTATAGTTATCCTTTGTCATGCAGATAGAGAGATTTGGCTCAAGAATATACTTTGACTATTTCTGTCTCCTGAGTTGTTCATTTCACAATGATCTTGCTATTCTCAGATGGCACCATCACATTTACCATTCTTTGTATAAGATCTGAATCATTCTTCCTTCTCTTCTCTACTTGGCAAACTCTAATGTACCTTTCAAGACCCTGCTCCAATGTTTTCTCCTTATATGACCCTTCCTGACTTCTTCAGACATTGGAAATTGGTGATTATCTATGGCAATCTCCTAACTGCTACAACAGTTACTGTATTTTGTAATTTAGCAGTTCATATATCCTGTTAGACTGCTTTCTCAAAGCCTGGTCACAAGACCACTTGCATTAGAATCTTCTGAAATTTATGAAAAATGTAGATTCTTGGCTCCTTCCTATTCTCTTTGCATTAGAATCTTTCTGGGCAGAACTTGAGAATCCACTTGAGTCAACACTCTACCTGAGTCTCACATCTACCAAACTTTAAGAATCACTGCACTAATTTATAAGCTCCTCAAGGGCAGGCTATATCTTATATTTTTCTTATCCCCACCACTTAACACATAGGACATGTGCAAAATAAGTTTCTTTGAACAATTAGTGATTTCAAACTCATATATATTATTTATCTAACATACAACTATTTATTCAACATATATAATAGTTAACTCTTACTAGTACTGTAGTAGTATCACGTTTCTAACATTTTAGATTTTCATACTGTGTGAAGAAGAAAAAAAGAAATACAGACCTCAATTTCCACTTAGAAATGATGTTTACAGTGTTTTCTATATTGTTAATCAAGATATGTGCAATGAGATAGAAATACTTAGCTCAAAACAAACAAAAAAAGAGCAAAAATGTAATAAAAAAATGAACAAAAAATCCCAGAAAAATAATAAACAAATAAAACAAACAAAAAAAATAATTAGTTCTAATATTTGTAACAAGTATGCATGTCCAGAAAATTCACTGAAAGCTAGCCCTCCCATAGAAGCAGAGCACACTGTGGTTAACCCTTTGAATTATGACTAAATAGGCAAATTAAATTTAGTTTGTCTCTTCTGACTTTGTTAGTGTTCATGTATGTACATTTCATAATTTTCTCTGAAACCATTTTTTTGTATTCATCATTTTGTATGGAAAAACAATGACTCCAAGGAAAGTTTAAAAAATAAGAAAACTATTCATTACCTTGGAAAAATCAAGTAATCAAGCTTCTTTAAAGCTACTAACATGAGTCTCCAAGTCCAAGATGAGTGTAGAGGCAACACCAATTGAAAGTTTCTCCCACCTGACTGTTATTCCTCCAAACTCTGATAGAAAACACAACTTTACTCTAAAAATAGCATTGAGATCATTGCCGAAGATGAAAATACCCGTGAAAGGAGGAAAAATAACCTACTAAATTCCTGGTGGTATATTAGGCATGCTTCTAAATTATCCATGTATTTTCACATAAAATATAACATAAATATTTTATTCCCAGATTTATGTATAATAAAATAATTTTTAAATAGAAGTTGAACTCTTAAGTATTCTGGTCTTGAAGGACTGACATATTTGTGATTTTAGTGACTACTGGGTATATTGCCTGTTGTTGAATTGATGGGTTACAATTGATTACTGTTTACTGAAATTGAATATTTGTGTTGAATCCCATTTTCCACAGGTTCATATTTTTTTTAATTAGAGATGGGGTCTGGCTATGTTGCCCAGGCTGGAGTGCAGTGGTTATTCACAGGCGCAATCCCACTACTGATCAAGCACAGGAGTTTTGACCTGCTCTGTTTCTGACCTGGGCCAGTTGACCCCTCCGTAGGCAACCTGGTGGCCCCCCACTCCCGAGAGGTCACCATATTGATGCTGAACTTAGTGTGGACACCTGATTGGCATAGCTCACTACAGCCCAGAACTCCTGGACTCAAGCAATCCTTCAGTCTCACACTCCCAAGTAGCTGGGACTACAGGTATGCACCACTATGTCTGGCTATAGGTTTATATTTTTAAATGAAACATTTATTCTAATTGTTTTTCAGCCTGAGTAGTGAAATAGTGACCCAGGCTTTGTCATCTGCAGTACTATTTTCCTAAACCTATTCTTGTTACCATGGGGAGAGATTAGCAGGGGTGGAGCACTTGGCTGGATTACTATAGGCAACAAAAGTCTATATAACCAGCTGGATGGTTTTCATTTGATTAGTTTGGCTTAGTGTGGTGTTAGATTAATAGACTCAGAATCTTCCTGCAAAAGCACCTATGGTTGAGATTTTTCTTATAATTTATGCTACTCATAATGAAAAATACCACAATTATATTTTATTGATTCAGTTGATAAGTACTTATTAGAGGCCTAGAATTTTAGCCCTAGGCATACAAGCATTCATAAATAAGAAAAATTTCCAACTCTAATATAACTTGCACTCTAGAGTGGAGATAATAAACAAAGCAAATAATAACAAATGGTATCAGATGATGACAAATGCCATGAAGAAAAACAAAAACAAAAGCAGGAGAGAGAAATAGGGATGTAAGGATTTGCAGCTGAGAGTGGTCAGAGATGGTAAGCAGGTGGCATGAGAAGCAAGACAGAAAGGAAGGGAATGAGTAAGTCATGTTGCTGTCTGGAAGGAAGACTACTCCATGTAGAAGAAACAAACAGTATGAATGCCCTACGGTAAGATGTGCCTGAATGTTCAAGCAATAATTGAGCAAAGCAATGCAAAAAATAGTAAGAAAATCAAAGAGCCATAAAGGGGCTTCATGACCTTTGTAGACTTTTTCTTTCTTGAAGATTAGAAACAATTGGAGGGTTATAAGAAGGGTGATATGATCTGATTTATATTTTTAAATGATTACTTGGCTGTTGCGGATCAAACCTAGTGGACAAAGAACTGAAGCCAGAAGGTGAGAGCTGAAAGACTAGCTTAGTCTTTTCAGGCTTGTGTAAATAAATACCATAAATAGGTTGGCTTATAAATAACAAAAAGTTATTTCTAATGACTCTGGACACTTGGAAGTCCAAGATCAAGGCAATGGCACATGGGGTGTCTGGTGGGGGCCCATTTGTGGTTTAGAGTCAGCTGTCTTCCCTCTGTGAACTTACATGATGGAAGGGGGAGGGAAGCTCTCCAGGGTCTCATTTATAAGAGAACTAATCCTACCTGGACTGAGTTTAAGCAAGGAAGGTAGTTAGAAAGGGAAGCAGGGCCAACAGCCATGTTTTGCTTTTGTTTTTAAGTTGAGAGGAATGATATATTTATAAGTTGGCAGGAATAATCTAACAGTAAGAAAAAATGTAATCTTTCATTACAGAGAAAAACCATACTGTGACTAATGTACAATGGAAGGTTCAACCTCGGGGACATGGACCATATTAATAAAACGAAAGGCAGAGTTTATGAGCACAGAGTTTATGAGGCTGGTTAAACATGGTGGTGAAAGCTGGTGGAAGTTCTCTTCTGATTCATTCCTTCCTTCCTTGCTTCCTTCCTTCCTTCCTTCCTTCTTTCCTTCCTTCCTTTCTTTCCTTCTTTCTTTCTTTCTTTTTCAGAGAACTGGGAAGCAAAGTCATGGAATGACATTAAAGATTGGACAGGAGGTGGTAGAGGTTTTAGGTAGAGAAGAAAGTACAAAATAACCATCTTAGAGAGTGAGAGGGTGAATAGAGCAGGGGAACAGAGGCTGCTGAGGGTCATCATGAAGCACCTTGTATATTTTCAGCTTCAGGAGTACAGATAAGAAGTAGAGGTAGAGTTAGAATTAACTAGGGATGAAGTTTTGTTAAATTGCTATCATGGAAAAGAAAGAAAGGGTAAAGAGAGTGGAAAACATACATAGAGAATGTATATATTCTAACAATGCATAATGGAGCGATGAGTGACCAGCATAAGGAGGGAACTCTTGACTTGAGAGGTATGAGGGGAAGTGAGAATGTGGCAAGATCTGGGAATGTTTGAGGGATGCTTCAGTCCTGGTTCTGGAGGCCTGATCTGCAGAGATAAAAGCAATAATGACAGTAGCCTGAGGGTACTAAGCTGCTTATAACTGAACAGGGGTCCAAAGCCTGGGATGGAGGAATTAAAAGCATTGTCTCTATAGAGAATGCAGGTGTCAAAACTTATGATGGCAGTAGTGTGTACATCTAGGATAATGACTAACCCAAGGACTGAAATCTCCAAGGAATTTATTTTGCAGGCTAAAGTGGGTAGAAGAGCATGAACGCTGCCATCCTATTTTTGTTTTCCTTTCATATCTAAATCTGTCTTGTAACTTTTGGGGCACACTAAAGCAGGCCTTATTTCTTTTCCTTTTTTATGTCCCTTTTTTTCACCTACTATGATTTTCCGAGGTCAAGATGCTCACCTCTAATCCTTGAGTTTCCCTACCTCTCACTCTTGTCCCTACCTTTCCTTTGGCATCACCTTTCCTCACATTCCAGTGTTTTCTTTGCCTCTTTCACTCCATAGTTCCTCTGCCCAGAGAGCAAGACTCACTAATGGAAGAGTGATGTTGAGAATGATGAAGATCAGAAAGAGGTTTGGGGCCAGAGATAAGGAATATGAGAGGAAAATGAGGATCACATACCTAATTTGTTTCATCTCCTAAAATGTATTCTACTCAACTACCTACAAAGTTCTGTTCAGCTATGGTCATGGTATGGTTACATCGGGCATGGTATAGAGTTTCATGCATGAGGCTCAGTAGCAAAGCATTACCTGAATAGATACAAAATGCTCTATGATGTGTGCAAACGGGTAGCATAAATTTGATTACACGTTCTGAAAATGTACTCAGAGCTTCTAAAATGGATGCCTTTCTATAGAATAGCAGCAATAATGATGATTACTATGGCATCTACAGCAGTAACACCAAATAAAAAATCAGTTCCTTTCATGACTGAATTGAGCCCTTAGACTTCTGACTACAACATAGCACTGCTTAATAATCAGCAAAACCTATTATTATCTACCTACCTTGAATAGAAAAAAGCTTGTCAATTAGCATTTTAAAATACATAGTATTTAGGGTATAGACAGTGACCCTAATTGCAAAAGATTATTATATGAGAAGAGATACGACATGATCAAACGATAGCTAGTAAATACATATTAATTGCTGGGTATGGTAAATTGTGGACTTTTGCACCTGAAATAAAGTATCTAAAAAACAAGATATATTTTTAATTTTTATACAATCTATAGCTCAGTTATGGCTAAACATTTACCTTCAACCTCTTCTTGGTCCTACAGTTTTAATGCAATTCAGTTAGTTTGGCATTCTTTGCTATTGGCACTAAGATAAATTCAAAAATGAATAATAGCAGTGGTTTTTTTCTTCCCTTTTCTAATAGCTAGGAATTTTCATTCTCATTGATAATCTCCCTCTGTAATTTCTCCTAGCACTGTTATTTGCCACTTTGTCAAACATAGAAAATGTGTGGCAACATCATTAGTTGGTCTTTAAATGTCAGCTTCTTTGGGCTTTCCCCTTACATTTATGGCTATATTTTCAAGAGACCTACTACTGAGAGAAATTAGAATCAATCAATACTTAGCAGATCCTGAATGATTGGATATTGGTGTTGTTGTTTCAATAACTATGCAATTTTTGTCCTGGTGTTTGCAGATTTAGAGACCTAGAATCTTTTCCTGGAGAGGCTGGAGAATAAGGATCTGTAAACACATTTTATGAAAGACATGTGCTGATGGTCAGTGATAGGGTTCAATTTAAATGTAGAAGCTCTGCATCCTTTATGGGCTTGTCTACATCCTTGTTACCAAAAATGTGATCTGGATGTGGATGTCTCCTGGGATCAACTTAAAGATGCTTTGTCTATGGTTACAGAATCCAGCCCTATCCCAGATCTCAGATCTACTGACACAGAATTTGCATTTTACCAAATTCTCAGAGGATTCGTATGCACATTAGAATTTTTTAGACTTTGATGCATGTGATTTCCTAAGTAGATGTGAAAGAATGAAAGGAGAATATAGGAAAGGCATGCAGTAAACATTTATAAGATCTATTTATTCACTGAACGTGTATTAACTGAGTTCCTTCCATAGGCCATTCACTGTGCTAAGGGCTAAGGACACAGCATAATTCAGACTCTGTATTTACAAGGATTATAGTTGCATATATACTTTGCTAAGAGTCCATCACTGTACCAGGAGCTGCAAAAGAGTTGTAATTTATTTTTCCAAATATTTATAATCAATTAGTACATATGCAAGTGCTCCAGAGGTGCAGGAATTTATACAGGTGAAGGCCCTCCCCTCAAGGAGCTGACACGTAGTGGCAAGACATTTTCCCAGCTCTTAAAATCCAATTATTCAACAAGATTTACATATACAAAGTTGTTTGGGAAAATACCAATATATAGCATGATGTGAATTAGGAATGATAACCACAGTTAGAGGATGGAAAGAATAATTCTTAAAAACCTCATTGGATTAGACTTCAGGATGAAAGCTGCAATGGCTATTGAAAAATACATGAGAGATTTGTGGTGGGCTTTAGGAAATAAGTATTTCCAAAAAATTCTTTAGAAAATAATTTAAAAAAATATATATATATATAATAAAGTTAGATTTGGAACTGGGAGCCATTGAGTTTCTTTTTAAGAAATACACATTTAGATCTTTTAGAAAATGCATTGAGGTACCTGTATCCAGACTGTAGTTTCAAAGATAAACTCAAATGAATGCACTAGATGAAAAAGTTCAAAGTTTAAAGGAATATAAAAGGGCAAATAGGTCACTTCTTTACACAGGTCAGGCCATGCTGGTGTCTGACCCACATCTCCAAAGGGAGGAAAGTGTAGCCCAGGGGAATGGCAGAGCTTTAGAGACTGGGAAGCCCATATTTTTGCCTCCCAATGCCTTGTCCAGGTAGTGATGTAACAGTGGCTATCACAGCCTTCAGTTCCCTTACACAGTAATACAATTACACAGTAATTGTATTTCTGCCTCTTTTTCAACAAGAATCTGATGCTCCCCAGGCAGTATTCCTTATTCCTCCCTCCATCTACCGCTCATGAAGGGATGTGATCAGAGCAATGGGTTTCTCTGGTATGGTCGCTTATAAAGCCCCACAAATTACCTACAACACCCACAAGTCCTGAATTTCCCAGGCTAATTTTGTTTTCAAATATTTTGTCATGAAGTCTCCCTAAGCTCATTTTTCTTCTTTATAATGAGGTGGAAAGAAATCGAGCTTCTAAATCATCTGGCAGCAAGTTCAAATCATCAGACAATTAACCTGTCCCCTCTGAATACACGAGTCCTGGACTGTAAAATGGAGATTACACATACTTTATAGAAATGGTTGCAAAGATTATGGATAATGTATGGAAAGTCTAACACAGTACTACACAAGGAGTGAGGCTGTATAAGAGTTAGATTGCATAGCAACATATAATATATGCTTCACATATATGTTTACATATATTTTCCCCTTAACCCTATTATCTATGTTATAATTTTTCATTTTGTTGTGCTTAGTAAGCATTCATCCTCAATGAAGCCTCTACTCCCTTTCAACACCCTTTTCTCACCCCTGTTTTGTTCTGTATGATCACATTTCTCACGGAAATCCAAACTGTCATGGAAAGGTCACACATAATGTGGAACGTAGGTAAAGACACCCTTCCCTCTACCCATTACCATCCGTGCCCCAAAGAAATAAACTGAAGTCTAAGCATAATTAAATTAGCTTTATTCTTTCTCCAGTTCTCATTTTTTATGGGGCAGGAGAGTGAAATGATATTTACAGCAGGTGCTCTATAAATTGAACAGGTGATTGACTAAATAATAACCCTAACTTCATTTGCTATTTCATAAAGTAAATTTGATCTCCTACACTAAGTCAGTCACTACAATATTCATGGGGTGACAAAAAAATTTAAATACCTCTGAAAGTTCTTATTTCTATGTGTGACAGACAATTATAATACAAGGTGATAAGACCTATAGAAAGATATATAATTAAGCCAATTTTTTTCTGCTGTAACAAAAAAGTACATAATGGTTCAAATATGATAGGAAATATATCTCAATCACAGAAATCCTAAAATAGGTGACTGATCAGTGTGTGAATTCCCCTCAAAGTCAGAGTTCAGGGACCAGGGCTGCTTTCCTCCCCTATGCTACACCATTTGTAGGTTGAGTTGTATAAGAAGAGAGACTATATGCACTTACTATCTCACCTGTGCTCACATCCATTGTCTATAACTCCATCAAATGGCCATATTTAACTGTAAGGGAAGCTGGGAGATAGAATCATGCTCTGTGGTCAGGAAGAGGAGAAACCAACCAGAGGGGTTAATCCAGAGTGCTACTGGGCTAGGAGTTTCGGAAAGTGTGCATGTTTTTTAAGTCCTTTCCAAGGCTGAGGATAGGGGTGGGAAGGTATCATAAAGTTAATTTCATTCAGAAAGAGACATTAAGTATTATACATGCATCCTGCTGGCCATTCATCAGAACCGGTTGCTGTCTTTAGGGAATTTATAGTTGCAGCATCTTGGATCAGCATCCTCAGTAGCACCTGGGAAATGGTTGGTGACCCAGACCTTCGGAATCAGAATCTAGATGATTCATCCCTACATGCAAGGTTGAGAAGCACTGGTTGAGAAGCATTTCACAGGTACTCCCCTTGGAGAACATTCTTCTAGGTCTTAGGGATTTAAAAGAGCCTTAAATTCTGAGGAGGTAAGCCTGAGGGCAGGAGGCTGATGGACCTGGGTAAGAGCTGCCCGAGAGAGAGAAAGGAGCTGACTGGAAGCCCAGGGTTGATCATTAAGGACAGGCCAGTGGGGGGTTCTGGGCAGAGCAGTGATAGCCACTGGCTTCCACACTGACAGACTCATCTAAGTCCTCACAAAGACATATGTTGGATATCTCTACACTCTTTTACATGTTCACCTGTGTGTCCCCCCCCACAGAGCATTAGAGCCAAACAAGTACTCATGAAACTAATGCATTAAATATGTACTTCAGATGTCAGAATAGCAGGGAAGCTTTCCAGGAGAAAGGAAGAGGTGAAAGGAGAAAAACAGAGCATCTAGGGAGAAAAATTGGTCATGGAGAAATGGTTAAAAGATATAACACACTTCTAAGGCAGGAGAAGCCATAGTCCTCACCAGTGTAGGGTAGGCATCAATTTCCCTCTTTATATTGGGGAGAGGACCCATTTCATGCAATGAATTCCCCAAAAGTTCTGTCCTGTATATTTTGTACCTGAATTAAAAATCAATAATACAAATTCTGGCCCAAATCTCTTTCTTTCTATTATATGCATAAATGTGTATTTAATTTACCTAACAAATGCAATCAGTGTAACCTGGTTTCTTGAACCCTCAATGAATCCCCAACAATAAAAATAAATAAATAAAATAGAATTTCTCAACCTGCTCCCACCCAAATATATAGAGATACAAATGTTGAGAAGAAGGCATTTAAAAACACTGCAAATACAGACTGAAAATTATGCCAGGCCTATGTACGTTAGGACTGTGACTTTACTTGCCTTCAAGGTGTGTTATACCTTTTAACCATTTCACTACTACCAGTTTTTCTTCTTAGATTCCCACTTTTTCCCCTCTTGCCTCTTCCTTTCTCCTGGAGAGGTTTCTTGCTATTCTGAATCTCAGTGCTATGCCAGCATATATGGCTTGGTAAACAGAATGAAAGACTGAGATTTAGGCAGACAGCATACCTGGTATAAGAGGAGATGGCTCAGAATTTATAATTAGAAGCTTATTTCAGCTTCCTTTCCCAGGACTATTGAAATTCCTTTCAGGGGTGTCTTGACTGCCTTGAAAGTGAATGTCATTGAGGATTTTTTTGGCCCTCTCTTGTTTCCTTGACAACAGGTTGGTGATGCAGCAGCTGAAATCCACTGTCTCCCTGGAGATGCTGGTGTGGGCAGGTCTCAAACCACTGGTAACAACTGCAATGGATGCTGAACTTGGCCCAATCTTTACATTCCAGTTCTTCTAAATGCATTATACAAAGAGATTAACCTAATAGAAGAACAACTTTACAATATAATTATTGGTGTGATTATCAATAAGGGAAACATTCATCCTCCTTTTTAAAATAGCTGACTTTTGCACATGTAATTTAGTAGTGAGTCTTGAAATGTAGAAGTTTCAGGTAATTGTATACCTCAATTCAGTGCCAAAGCAATACACTGGAAAAGATTGTTCCACATTAATATAAAGTCTGAGAGGGTGCAGGGAGCAAGGGTCAGGACCCTTTCCTCTGGGTTTATGTCAGGCATATGGTCCTCCTTGGGCAGTCACATCCAACAGCTACTCGCCATCCATTGAATGTTCTGAAACAAGTCATGCCTGTGATCTGCAGAGAAAACGTGGAGGGACTGTAAATGGATCTCATCTGTCAGCATGCTCTTCTGGAAGATGAGGGAAAGAGTCAGTTAGAGAAGAAAGGTCAGCAAGGGTGGGGGGACCACTTAGGGAAAACATGTGAGATGGCTGGAGAGACAGACAGGCACGGCTGTTGGAGCCTCAGGTGGACAAGGCAGCTGGGATACAGATGGACCTTCTGCCAATTATGGGATCCTCAGATCCAGGGACGAGGGCTACACAGAGGAGGATCCAGGTACCAAAACCATAAGGAGGTTAGCGCAACAGGTGAGGAGGGAGGTCAGAATTGCACAGGAAAAACATTACACTTGGATTCATTTTACAAGTAGATATTAGAATGGAATTAATCTCAGTTTTAAATATTTGAATCCAACCATTTGCTCAATTTATGTTGAGAATAGATTCAGAGAAAAAGAAGAAATAGAATGTGTTTAAACCTGAAGAATGTGCAGGGGAAGCAAATGCTGAGAAAACAGTGAGAGGGGGTCCTCGGCCGGTGCCTGAGAGAGACGGACAAGATTTGCATTCACCGCCTAACAGTTTGTGAGTATTCTGGGTGGCAGGTTCCTTCTGAAGTTCAGAAAAATGTACAAGTAAGTTGCTTCCCTTCTCCCAGTTCTGGTACTCAGTTCAGGTGCTGAGGAATAACTACCTTGGGAAAATAACATTTTTGTACCATATTTATTTATTTTAAGAACATGCTCACAGACCTAACCTTTTGCTCCTTTCATGGACAGAAGTAACACAGCCCAAATAAACTAACATGGTAGTTTTCCTTAATGTTAAGGTCAGAACACACAGTGTGGGGAATAAAGAATAAAAAAGAGCACTTAGTGGTTAATTGCATTGGCTTTGGAGTCCAGTAGCCTGGATTGGAATCAAAGATCTAGCATTGAGCATATAGGTGACCTTGAGAGAGGTAATTAATTTATCCAGGCATTAGTATTTCTGTCTCTAAAATGGTGATAATAATAATAATACTCACCTAATAAAGTTATTTTTAGGAGTAAATCAGGAAATACATGTGAAGCTTTCTTTTTTTTTTGAGACAGAGTCTCACTTTGTCACCCTTGGATAGAGTGCTATGGCATCATAGCTCACAGCAACCTCCAACTCTTGGGTTCAAGTGATTCTCTTGCCTCAGCCTCCCAAGTACCTGGGACTACAGGTGCCTGCCACAATACCTGGCTATTTTTAGAGATGGGATTTTTCTCTTGCTCAGGCTGTTCTCAAACTCCTGAGCAAAAGCAATCCACCCACCTGGGCCTCCCAGGGTGCTAGGATTACAGCGGTGAGCCATCCTGCCCAACAAGGAATTTCTTAGACATTTTGATTGGGAAAAACAAAATCTATGGTATAAACTTCCCAGAACTCAAAGATTTGAGAAGGAAGGTCATTTTCTGAGAAAGAAGGAAAGAAAAGGGAGCAGCTTAACACAGGCACTGACCCAAAGCCTGTTTGATAAGCTAAGTGCAGATAAACCTCTGAGATCAGATGGCATCTGCCCAGGAACATTTACAAATTTTGAGTCTGTGACTTTTGGACTTTTGTTTAAATTGCACTTCTTGTCTCTAGAGATAATTGCTCTGGGGTGAATTTTTATTCTGTTTGGCCTATAGAAGGAATCTTAACTCCTTTATTTTATGACTGTCAAAATACTTGACTAATCAATCTAATTTTGAAACTCAAATTCATTATTTATTTTAATATCTGGATTGGGCAACTAGGTTGAACATAATAGAGTAAATTTCTCATTTCCAATTCCCTACCTGATAGTACTCGGCTTGCTAATACCTTTAAAATCAGTCAATTTATTAATGTTAAAACACTAGGCAATCACAGACTTGAATTATTATTCTTCCATCTTCCCTTGAATTATTTCCCTTTTAAAAACAGTATTTGAATTTACTTAATTTGGTGAATTTAAGTTATGCTAGATTTAGAGAAGAACTATTTTTTTAATCAGATCATGGTTCATTACACAGATTCACTGACAATTTTCAAATCATCATTTTAAAATGCTGCCTGTGATATTCTTTCTCTATTTTCTTTCTCTCTCTCTTCTCTCTCTCTCTCTCTTTTAGTTTTAGGGCAACCTACATGGATTTTGTTGAAATGAAAAGGGAATAGAATTGAATTCACCTTGGTCAAGTATCTTTTAATACAGAGCAGAGGTCAGATACTTGATAAAATAGGGGTGAATGTTCCAGGTCACACTGGCACTGTCATTGGCAGTAGAGTCTGAGGATAAAGCAGGATATTTGAACCAGGAGAGCAAGGCAGAGCCCACAGGCCAGTGAACAGACCAGAAGGGTGATGAGGATTCTACAAGACAATTGAAATGGATACAACCAGCCGTCAAGTGTTGAGAGAATTGAGGGAGACTGGACTCTGGATAACTGGAAAGGAAGGGTAGAGCACAATGAGTTAAATGGATTATAACCAGCAATCCAGAAAGACAAGCAGGGCTGAGGGATCTAAGGAAGGACCAGACTCAGAACTGGGTAAGGAAGTCAAGCAAACAAAGGAGCAATGTTAGGAACAGACCCAGCAACCAGGGAACCAATAGTCACACAGTTGCGTAGCAGGATCTGTCCCAACAAGGAATTTTTTAGACATCTTGATTGGAAAAAACAAAATATGAGGTGTAAACTTCCCAGAACTAAAAGATTTGAGAAGGAAGGTCAGTCACCTATTGAGAAAGAAGAAAAGAAAAGGGAGCTGCTCAACACAGACGCTGACCCAAAGCCTGTTTGATAAGCTAAGTGCAGATAAACCACTGAGATCAGACGGCATCTGCCCAGGAATATTTATAAATTTTAAGGCTGTGACTTTGGGACTTTTGTTTAAATTGAACATCTTATCTCTAGAAATCATTGCTTTGGGGTGAATTTTTATTCTGCTTTTTGCTTTGTTTTGTTTAAGACAAGTTCTCACTCTGTCACCTGCCTAGAGTACCAAGGTGTCATCACAGATCATTGCAACCTCAAACTTCTGAGTTGAAGTGATCGTCTTGCCTCAGCCTCCCAAGTAGCTGGGACTACAGGCATGTGCCACCCCACCTGGCTATATTCTGTTTTGTGTTTTTTGGTTTTCCCTCTAAGATTATCTATATCTCTGGGAAAAATACCTGAAAGATCTACTAGGCCATTTTCAGATTTGTATTTTTCAATCATAAGAAAAATCTCTGGGGAGGGGATGCTTGGTAACCAGAGTTGCAGGGGCCAATGTGGGCCATGTTTGAGTGACGTAGAGGCAAGTAACTCTGTTCCAGGTGGTGGGGGAGGGCGAGGCACTGTTGCCATAGTTCATAGGACTTGGAGAATACAAGGGTGGGGAAATTAAAAGGGTGAGTCAGGTAATGTAGGAGGTACATGGTATAAAACCTGTGAATACATGACTACATAATAGTTGACCTTCTTCAAGATCAGTTGTTCTCAACCTTCCTAATGCCTCCTAATGCTGCGACCCTTTAATACAGTTTCTCGTGTTGTAGTGATCCTCAACCATAAAATTATTTTCGTTGCTACTTCGTAACTATAATTTTGTACTGTTATGAATTGTAATGGAAATATCTGATATGCAGGATGTATTTTCATTGTTACAAAGGGGTTGCGACCCACAGGTTGGGAACCACCATTCAAGATCTTATTAAGACATAGACTTTACACTTCAGTTTGCCTTCTATTATAGTTAAGTTGACTTTTTACTTTAAATGACTATATGAACATATTCTAAGCAAAGGGACTTCTTGAAGAAGCTGAAGAGAAATGAAGAACAGGACACAGCCACAAAAGCACAGCCCATGCTCCCTCTATTAGGGGGAAAATGTGGAGCAAAAATGTCATAGAGTATTGAATTTGGGGGTACCAGAAATGGTTTAACCACATGTGAAATTTTTATTATGTTTTTATGGATGTCAACTCTTTAATGCTTTTAGTGTATTTTAGTTCTTGGGGACAGTACATTTGGCTTTAAACCCTTTCAAATTTTGTTTTGGCATTTTGACAGCATTTTCAACTGGAAACATCAGTTCAACTTCATATTTACCTAAATTTTAATCTTAATGTAAATTCAAATGTTGATCTAAACACCTAAACTCTTTAGAGGCAAGAAACACCCTATGAAGAGAATAAGTTATTAATATTAAATGTTTTTATTTTCTTTTGAAAACTTGAAAGAGCCAAAGTTGTCTTCTGACTTACGAAAGAAGGAGGCTTGCTCAGGTAGGGAAACTTTGTCCCTTAGTCAACAAAAACCATTTAAAAAACTCCAAAGTTACAGAAAGACAAAGTATGAATCTGTAGATTGAACTTTAAAAGATAAAAATAAAACTCTGTTGAAGATGCACGTCACCTGAATACAGACGCTTCTCATTGAGACTCCAAGGGTTGGTTTGGTGATGTGAATTGTGCTGTAATTCTGAGCCTGAGAAATATTGCTTCAAAAGAACTACTCCAGGGCCAGTATGGGGTAAGAGTGAGGGGGATGTGTTTATTTTCTCTACAGGAATTAGTACTCTACCATGCCAATACATTTTTGCATGTGCTTCTGGTGAACGTGTGTGAGAGCAAGTGTGTGTGTGCATGTGTGAACATATGTGTGCATGTCCCTGGATCCATGAGTCACTGAGCTGAATCTTGGAAGGTGGTAAGAAGAACTACACTCAGCGGTTCTCAACCTGTGGGTCGCGACCCACAGGAACTGTATTAAAGGACCGTGGCATTGGGAAGGTTGAGAACCACTGCGTTAGAGTATCACTTCCCATAGTAAAAAGCATTTCAAAGGGGTAAATAACAAAAGCAGGAGAGTTGGAATTCCATGTATATTTTGCTCTTGTTGATCTAGATTTTGAATAATTTACAACAGATAAACATAAGGTCTTCAGCAATTCTTCTAATATGTATATATCCAGGAGAAATGAAAATATATAGCCTGGAAAATTTTGCATGTGAATAGCAGCATTATTTATAATACCCCAAAGTATAAACAATACAAATGTTCATCAGTTGATAAATGGATAAACAAAATATAGTATACCTATATCATATAATTTGACAAGGAAAAAAGAAAAACATTTTGATATGCTACAACATGGATGATCTTGAAAATATTAGGGTATGAGTTAAACCAGTCACAAAGAACCACATTTTGTATGTTTCCATTTATATGGAATTTCTAGAATAGGCAAATGTATAGACACAAAGTAGTAGTTGCGAGAGAGTACAGGGGTGGAGGGTGGAATGAGGGATCACTGCTAATGGATATGAGTTTGTTAGAGGGTAATGAAAATAGTGTAGATTTAGATTGTGGTAATGGTCATGAAACTCAGAAAATATACTGAAAATCTCTAAACTGCACATTTTAAGTGGGTTTAATTACAGGGTGTGTGAATTAAGTTCTCAAATGCAAGAAATGAATGACAGAATTTTGGAAATGTACTTCCTGTGGATGTAAACCAGAATGATGTACTGGGTAATAATGTGGGCTTTGGAACCAGTATCAACACTGCCGTTCAACAGCTGTGTGATCTTGGGCAAGTTATTTCACTTTTCTGTCTTCACTTTTAAATGAGGAAAATAAAAACTGTATGAGATCTCCTTGTAGATTAAATGAATTAATAACACAAGTGCTCAGAACAGTACCTAGCACTTAATCGGCTTAATAAAGCATTTACTATTATTGTCATTGTCATCTTTACTGAAGTGTTGGCTTCTTGAGAACTGGGAACAGGATCACACTGTAGTAAGACAGAAAGTTGTTCCCACTGGCAGTCATCCTGATGAGCCACTGACCTGTGGAGAGGTAACGGGATCTTGGGAAGTAGGACCTAGCTCCTCACCAAATCCAGCTTCTGCCTTTCTCAGAGGCTTGTGACTGTTGAAACCGAAATTCTAGAGACCTTAGGCTTACTTAAGCAGATTCCTGATGATGAAGTTATGTTGTTCTCTACCTCAGGGTAAAGCATAGAAGAAGGCAAGGAACCACATAGCTCATCAAGAACCATCCAAGAAACCTTTGTGTGTTTTGATTAGAAAAAAAAAAAAAAAAATCTGAGTAGCTCTTGAACTCTGAGCATAGCTATATCCAGAAGCAGTGATTTTCAACAAGTCTGCCATGAAAGGAGGTTTAGGTGTGCTGCAAAAATATTTAAAGATCATTAATTAAATTATTTCCAAAATAATTTAATTAATTATTATTTTTTTACTTTTTTCTTTTTTATTACCATAATTTGTGCACAGAAGTTTAACTATGGGTTCAGGTGTGCCATGAGATAAAAAGGTTGAAAAACACTGTTCTATAGGTTGTGCTTCCCTTGTGTCTATAAGGAACTTTAGTCAAGTCTTATTAAAAGACATGGCCTGGACTCAACTCTGCTATGGGGAGTGAAGAGAAGGATACATTCTGCATTTTCTTTCTTTCTTTTTTTTTTTTGTTGCAGTTTGGCCAGGGCCAAGTTCGAACTTGCCACCCTCAGTATATGGGGCCGGCACCCTACCCACGGAGCCACAGGCGCCACCAGAGTTATGCCACTTAGTATCTGAGAAATATAGAATATTTCACTTCTTGGAGCTCATATTTTCTAAACTGTAAAATGGAAAAATAATACCCCACTGGATCATGATCAAAGCTAAATCGTATGAGAAATTGGTTGGTGAGCCACCAACACAATAGCTGCCTGGAAGAATAATGTCCTTTAGGCACAGGGTTTGAAAAGTTAAGATCAGAGTTGAAAGTATGCATACAACATTCTGTAAACTGAATATCTATAACTTTGATGAGATTTAACCCACCCAATAATCCAAATAGCTCCATGAGCTGCAATGTTACATTCTTATATTTCACAAAATAATGGTGTGTTCAACATGGAAGAGACTTCATGGATCATACAGGGTTTTTCCCTAAATAATGAGCCTGAGGCAAGTTAGCTTATAAAACCTCTCCAAGGTCAATTGGAACAAAACCCATGCTTTTCAGCTTACTCCTAGTTCAGCACTCTGCCTCTATATTTCAGAGTCTTTCTTGAGGGAAAAGTTACTGGTAGCAGTAGCTTTACACTGATGAGGGGGTGTTAGCTAGAGCCTCTGCAGTCTTGCTGCAATGAAGAACTTGCATTGTATGAGGTCTCAAAGTGACAGGAAATGTTCCTTATCTACTTTTCATGCCTCTTCTCCACCTGCCATGGCACATGTAGTAATCTCATTTTGATCTTCTGATACTTACCATTTCCATTCCCATAATAGCCACTTCCCAATCCCTTACTGAGGAGACTCTTGACAGAGGCCAACTTGACAACAGGTGGGACAAGGAAAGAATGTGGGATGGGAAAGGACTTCTTGGTCCCCTGATGACCAGAGAGCTGTCAGGTGATTCAGAGAGGAGGATCTTAGATGTACCAGTCTCAGCACTGGCTCACTTGGGCACATTCTGCTTTGACAGCAGAAATGTGCTCTTAGGATTGTGTTAGATAAAGACTCAAAAAAAGCTCTGGTAATCTCTCGTTTACATTTTGGGGGATATTTTACCATCCCTTGCCTTTATCTCAGTACCCTGCATGTAGAAGAGGTGTTTGTGTGTGTGTGTGTGTATGTTTTATTTTTTGAGATACAATTCACATAGCATTTGCATAATACAATTTTGCTAAACAAATAAATCTGAAAGAAACAAGAACTTCCTGAGATATAGCAGCTGGACTATCAGAAGGCAGCAGTATCCTTTTATTTTTCTTAAATGGTCATATGTAGTTCTATTTATTTTTTTAATTATTTTTTATTTATAATTATTATGGGTATATGGGGTAGACAGAACACAGGCATAAATTGTGTGTTAATCAAATCAGGGTAATTGGGGTTTCCAACATCTCAGGCACTTACCAATTTTGTTAGGAACATTCCCATTCCACTCTTTCAACTAAAGTATACCATATCTTATTGTGCTATAGTCATTTTGTTGTGCTATCAAATATTGTTTCTTCTATCTAAATAACTACATATTTGCATTCATTAACCATCCCCACTGTATCACCTGTCCCTGCTACCCTTCCCAGGCTCTGGTAACCATCATTCTATTTGCTATCTCCATGAGATCAATTGCTTTGATCCTTAGTTCTCACATATGCATGAAAACATGGGAAATTTGTCTTTCTGTGCTTTGCTTATTTTACTTAGCATAGTGTTCTCCAGTTCCACCCATGCTGTTGCAAATCACAGGATTTCTTTCTTTTTATGGCTGAATAATATTTCGTTATGTATATACATCACCTTTTCTTTATCCAGTTATCTATTGTTGGATACTTTGGTTGATTCCAAATTTTGGCTATTCTGAATAGTGCTACAACCAACATGGGAGTGCAGATATCTTTTAGGTATACTGATTTCCTTTCTTTTGGATAGATACCAACCAGTGGAATTACTGGTCATAATCTATTTTTAGATTTTTGAGGAACCTCCATACTGTACTCCATACTGGTTGCACTAATTTACATTCCCACCAACAGTGTATGAGAGTTCCCCTTTCTCCACACCTTCCCTTGCATTCATTATTGCTTATCTTTTTTATAGAGGCCATTTTAACTGGGGTGAGATGATATCTCATTGTTGTTTTGATTTACATTTCTCTGATGACTAATAATGTTGAACATTTTTTCATATATCTGTTAAAAGCTGACAATATTCTTTCAAGCAAGAACATTTATGGAGCTCCCCACGCATCTTCATACATTTTCTTGCTGATATTATTAATAATAATTTTTATTTAAAATTTTAATACATTTTTAAACATTTTATAATTTTTTAATTTTTTAATTAAATAAATTAAAACTTATTTAATTTTTATCTAATTAATATTATTATTAACAATAATATTAATTATGTTCCTAAGACTAGCAATAATTTAACCTTCAATGAAAACTTATTATGGGCCCTTGCTATGCTAAGCATTTGGTGTGCCTTTTCTCATTTGTTCATTCCAACACCCCTTTGAAGGAGGATATTACTACCATTATTACTGTTCTTAAGTCTATTCTATAGCTGAAGAAGCTGAGGCTGAGAGAGGTCATACAATTTGTCCAAGGTCAGGGTCAGGGTCACACATGGATGAGACCATAAGGGGGAAAGCTGGATCTGGAAGAAGGCCTCTTGACTCAATTCTCCATCAAGAACTTGTCAATTCTCCTCAAATCATTTATGCTTTAGAAAAAAAATAAGAATCTATACTTTCTTCAGGGTTGAGGATACCGATGCTTGAGTTAGAGCAAAGGAGCTATTAACACAAAAATAGTTGTAGAGCTGAAAGGAAGGGGAAAACCCGGAGCCCAGTAGAATATTGATATTTTTTGTGGTTTTACTGTGAACCAGTCTTGCAGGTCAAGATTATGTAAAGTAGGATACCTATAGATTTTTTTTTTTTACTGCTTCTCTTCAGAGCTGTAGGATGCCTGACAGAAATTTGACATGGTCATGTTCAAAGCATTTTCCTGCCTGGGATGAGAGGCAGCAAATAATCCTTGCAGTTTCCATTAGAAATTGCTTTGATATAAGCATCATATAATATTGGAAGTTGAAGGTGGCAAGCAGAATTGAAAGGATGATGATAAATGTGCTTCTTTTAAATATGTTTGTACCTTTTACACACTCCTCCTCCATAATAATGGCTCCCAACAGCAGCAGCAGCATCTGAAGACTTTCTAAATGCTTCAGATTCCCAGGCCCTACCCATGGCTTGGCGAACCTGAGAAAATTAATTAAGTCTTTCTTATTTATGCATCACTGATTAATAAATACATACAGGAACTTGGGGGAAGCCATTGTATCTTCTGAATATAAAAAGAATGCTATCTTCTAATGTCATGAAGGTGATGTGTCCATTACTGGAGTTTTGAACTTGGTACCAACTTGCTGTACAGTGTGTGGCAGACCAAGTGATAGTTCCTAACTCTTTCCCCACCTCTAAAACAAAGACACATCATGCTCCCTCTTGTGACAAAGGAAATGGAAGTAAAAATATATAAAGCAAGTTGAGCAAGAATTGTAGGAATCGTAGGAATAAACCATACAAATAGAAGAATTTCCCATTTTATTTAGGAAAATCAAGCATATAGACCCTGTTTCCAGAAAACCTGAGAGTGGGCTATATAAACCTGAAGTATCTCTTTTGTAGTGTGGTGTTTCTTTAAGAACCCACAGAGACCCACATGAGGTCTCTGAGGTTCTTCTAAAAAACACAGATTCTCAGGCCTCATTCTACATTAATGGAATCAAAATCTCAGAGTCACAGAGCTTTTTAATAAGCTCCCCAGGCAATTCTTATGTACAATGAAGTTAAAGAACCTTGGCTCTGGACTGTATGTCCTCTAACACAGAAACCAAAATACATTTGTCACGGCAGTCTTTTCAGAGTATTAAATATAACAGGTGGTCAAATAATATGTTGAGCAAACAAAGGCAGGAAGAGAGAAATTGTTTCACCTTTGATGATCCTAGTAGCATATTTTCATAATCGGAGGCTTTGGTGAGCTGCGTGTAGGGTGGGTGCATTGAGCTTTAAGCTATACCTCCTGATGGGGAGGGAGCTTTATATACAGGAAATCCCCCTTTCAAAATGATCCAGAAGAAAGACTTTCAAAAAATAAAAAGCCTCTCGGGAGCTAATTAAGGAGCTGGAGGCAGACAGTCTGCTGAATTAGATCTTTGGTAAGTCAGTGAACTCAAAGATGAAAATCTTAGACCACGGATAGCCGTGCAACCCCCGGGGCTGAGGGGATATACACTGATAGCAAAAGGTCAGACAACAGATCATGGTCAGTAAACTGGTAGCTAGAAGGGACTAGGCAGCCATGGGTCTAGCTTTTAAGAAGCATTATGCTTCTATCCAGAGCATGAGGAAAAATTGGAACTTGAGGCACATCTAAGTTGAGTGAACATTGGGTAGTGGGGGTGGGGAGAGATGTGGGAGGATGATGGGTGTTTATGGAGCAGAGCTACCAGAGTGGTAAAGCACAGTATTTACCACTGTGGAGTCTTTAGTTTTAAAAAACTTTTATAATTTGTGAGTTTGGTCTCTTGGAACAAACACCTAAGGCTTTTTCAAGGTAAGGCAGAAATAGGCTCCCCTAAATTGTTATAAATTACTTCTTATGTTGATCCTATAATTACATTTCTGGTTCTAACTTTATTTACTTAACAGGCTTATCGTGTAACCCACAGTGAACTATGTTCCACACTTACACCCCTTGTGTTTCCACATGCTGTAATTTTTTTTGAAACAACTTTTTTTTTTCTTTTCCAGCTTTTAGTTAGGTGGACCTTTGACAAACTGATTGAACAGGAAAAATGTTGGAGATTCTTCCCAAGAGTTAGTAGTGTAGCTGTTAGAGCTTCCTGGGAGAAGGCTGTGCAAATGGCAGGGGACCTGTGACTGCCTGATCACACTTACTGCTTCATCTGCCACCTGAGTGACAATGTGGAAGCTGAGCCAGAGTGAGTGATGTAATCCCTCTGAAATAGACCTGGGAGTCCCAGCTTCCTTCTTATGCATGCTAATGGATCATCCTTGACCTCAGTTCTCTAAAACTCTCACAGAGCATGAAAGAAACCCTAGAAAGTGGTAGGGAGTCCCCAGCATTCCTTTAAGATGCAAACAATCTGGCCCAGTCTTTCAGAAATTGCACAGATCACAGCCAACTGCTGCCAAATAAAGCAGCAAATCCCTCTAATTAGAAAGGCCAATTAAAAGAATTAAAAGGGAAACGGTGAATCCCTTATGGTGGAAGATGAAGAATGTTGCCTTTTGTTTTGTTAATGTCAATCATCTGCTTGGTATTGTCCCAGGTTAAGTTCCCTCTGTACCTTGGAAGGTATTGTGATGACAGAGGGCGAATCTTCTGGGAGCAGGCACCACCTGAGTGATTCAGAGCCTTCTAAACCTGCTGCATGCAGTTCCTTTCAAAACTGTTTGCTAGTCTTTTGACCCAGTAACTTCTATGAGCCACAGTTTTCCTCTAGATGAGAGAGGATAGCAGATGAGGAAACAGAGGGTGGGTTTGGCAGATATGACCTGCTGGTGGTAGCTGGATTTCTAAACCACCATAAGCAGGTGCACGTACAGCTTCCCAATTCGTACTCCTCACAAGGCAACCATAGACCCGGCTCTTAAAAGCATTACACTTTTATACAGAGCACAAGAGGAAATTAGAACTTAAGATATGTCTGAGTCTCCTTTTAGTGAACATTGGGTACAAGGGTGGGGTGACATGTGGGTGGAATGGGGGGCATTAATGAAGCAGAAGGGCCTGAGCAATAAATCACGATACTTAGAACTTAAGAAGATTCTTCTTATTGACACTGTTTGGGTTCTTAACTATGAAAAAAGTATGCATTGTCTTATAAAGGAAAATATTCATTTGAGATACTGGAATGATAGAAACCTCTATCTTTGAACTACCTTTTTTATTAGTTAACATTAATTGAGTAGCTTACTAGGTGCCAAGCACTGGTTTGAGCATTTTCCTGAATTCACTCATTTCAGCCTCACCAAGGACCTTTTAGGGCAGGTCTTCTTTGGGATACTGTCTTCCTATGACAGATGAGAAATCGAGGGCCGAGAGAGGTGAAGTAATTTGCCTAAAGGTACAAATCCAGGCAGTCAGATCCTAATTAAGGATAAGATTGCCTTTGCAAAGTGTTTAACTATAAAGTCATATCCATGTATAAAATATTCTTGTTATTATATTAAAATCCATTTAGTTTTCTAAGTCATTGAGATGACACAATAGCCCTATTAAAATTGAGACACATGAGAAAATACAGAATAAGTTAATGTGTTTCTAGTGATAACTTGTCTTTTTAAGCTCAATTACAGAAGAGCAGAGCTGACAGTAATTTTGTTCCTCATCTTTCATGTACCTATAAAAAATAAAACAGAATCATTTGACCTATCCCTTAAACTTTCATTACAAACTACTGAAAAGAAAAGGGTATATAGTTAGGGATAACAGGAGAGGGACTAAATCTAAACCAACTAGTTTCTAATATTATTCAACATTTACCTTAAATCATCTGAATGATTCTGCATGAGGCCATAATGATATGGTTTTCTTTGAGGTAAATTGCTTGTTTTCTTGATTCTAAGATGCAAATTTTTCAGATCTTGATGTTTTTGAAATTAGTAGATGCCTTATCATCAATGTGAACATTTAATGCAGCATTCTTTACCCTTCTTCCATCCTCCAAGAAACTGTTATTAAAACGACAGTGCATGTTAGTATCTAAAAATAAAAGAAATGCAGTAGTATTTGAAATTTTTGTTAAGATTTATAACACTAGGTCTGCCAGTAGAGATTACCTAACTGTTTTGCCCCAGGGACAGTTAAATTAATCCAAATTAGCACTTAGTCATAACAGAAGAAACATTGAATATCTTTTAAACTATTTATTTTTAAATCTAATTACACATCTAGATTCCTGTTTCTTTTTTATTTTTTTGAGACAGAGTCTTACTTTGTCACCCTTTGTAGAGCGCTGTGATGTCATAGCTCATAGCAACCTTAAACTCTGGGGCTCAAGCAATTCTCTTGCCTCAGCCTCCCTAGTAGCTGGGACCACAGGCGCCCACCACACACCCGGCTAGTTTTTTTCTTGTTTGTTTGTTTAGCAGATGCAGGTTGGGTTCAAACCCACCAGCCACAGAGCATGCAGCGGGCGCCCTAACCATTGAGTTACAGGTGCCCCCATAGATTTGTGTTTCTAAATACTGTTCTCTTAGGACTGATTCCTGGCCTGAGGCAGAGAAAATGTAAGATGAGCTTAGAAGATTTTTCTGTGCTACAAAATAAGGGAGTGACCTGTCAAAAGAGTACAATGACCAACTTGAACAAACTTTCTGATCAAATCTGTGACAGTTTGTGCAATAGAAATAATTATTATAGTTTATTATAACCCCTTACATATAAAAACCAATGAGTTTATACTGGTAATAAGTAAATATATACGTAAATAATAGAGAAAAGAGAAAACTCTACAGTAGAATATTACATCATAAATGTGGCAAAAATGATTAGTTTTGATAGTAAGCCTTACAATAGATAATTCTGAATGAATGTCAGATTTTCTCAATTAAATAATTGTAGTATGTTTATATTCTTGTTTTTAAGAACTATTTAAGCATTTAGGGGTAAAAGGGCATAATTTTGACAGCTTTCAAATAGGTAGGGATAATACATAGAAAGATACATAGAAAGATAAAGCAAAATTCAAACAATCGGTAAATTTGGATTAAGTAAATAAAAGGGTTACTTTCATTTTTGAAACTTTAAGTTTGAAATTATTTCAAAATGAGTTAAAAATTTTAAAACCCTTTTTTTTTCCTGCTTGAATGTGTTTTTTAAAGGAACTTTTGAAGCATTTTTGAAGGTACTGGTAGAGGCCACGCTGAAAATTTGTAGTGAAAAATTACTAAGCGAATAAACTTGGGGTGGTGCCTGTAGCTTAGTGGGTAGGGCACTGGCCCCATATACCGAGGGTGGCGGGTTTGAACCTGGCCCTGGCCAGCTAAAACAGCAGTGGTAGCTGCAACAAAAATACCCAGGCATTGTGGGAGGCGCCTGTAGTCCCAGCTACTCAGGAGGCTGAGGCAAGAGAATCGCTTAAGCCCAAGAGTTGGAGGTTGCTGTGAGCTGTGACACCATAGCACTCTACCGAGGGCAACAGAGTAAGACTCTGTCTCCAAAATAAATAAGTAAATAAAGTTAATTTGTAAACTGATATTTGGCATACGTTTTCAAAAGAGGCTTTATGTAAATGAAAGTTGTTAGATGGAAATTTGGAAAAAGTGATTTTACATAAAACTTTGTAGTTATGTTATATCGCTATTTTATTACATGCCTTTGTAATTAGGGACAAAATAGTCACCATTTTAAAATTAAATAATTTAAAGAGAAAGAAGAAACAAAATGGAGTAGAGTTCCTTGTGACGTGGATTTTGATTTCACCCCAATACACTGAAAAGCAGAAACTAAGTAGTAATGCTGCAATGTTTATCTTTAAAAAAGAAAAACATTCTAGATGCATTGTTTTACAATTCTTCTGGGCTAGAACTGACAGCACAGGTAGTGAGAATAAGGCAAACTCAGGCAGGCTAAGGAGGACTTGACATCGCTGGTCTGGTAGGTTTAGGACCTGCCTGACCTTCACGCCCTGTTCCTGTTCTTACTGTTTTGTAAATTTAGTTTCCACCCTTAAAATGCCTATCTTGAGTAGGTTAGGTGAATTGATTCAGGAGATTAACTTTTTTATTATTATTATTATTATTAAATCATAGCTGTGTACATTAGTGCAATCAAGGGGTATAATGTGCTGGTTTCATATACAATCTGAAATATTTTAATCAAACTGTTTAATATAGCCTTCATGGCATTTTCTTAGTTATTGTATGAAGACAGTTGTATTCTGCATTTAGTAAGTTTCGTCTGTACCCATTCTAAGATGCAACTTAGATGTGGCCCCACCAATTACCCTCTCTCCACTCCAACCTCCCCCCTCCCTTCCCCTCCCTTGGCCCTTTCCCCATATTCTTATGCTATAGGAGATTAACTTTTGAACTGGAATGTCATAATAGGTCACTGAGTTATGCTGATTATTACTTGGAATAGGGGTTGGTGTGGTCTTTGTTTTGAACTTTTTTGTATAAAACTGTGATTTTAGAAATGGAAGAATGGAACAGTCTGTGAGAGTCTACTCTCACTGTTCTCCAGAATCCTGGCCTTCTGACGAACAATGTTTGGTGGATCTATCTCCATTTCTGCATATTGGCTGACAGTGACAAGCAGCCAGACCCTCTTCATCTGGTAGCAGAACCAGAATTAAGATAAACATGCATTGATAACAGTTAAGAGTTATACATTGATATCTTATTATATTGTGTGTTTGTATTTCTTTAACATGTCACTGTTATATTGCTCCAAGTAGGCTATCATTTTCTAATTAGTGGACTGTTCCCACTCTGCTCTCACGATAAAGTTCAATTTTAAAGGAAAGATATGTTATAATGTTGACTGCATATATGATAATCTAGGCCTCCAATTACTCATGGCCATAGTCGGTGGAGCCATATAAAGATACCATCATTAGCTAAGACCAAGTTACCTGATTTGTATGAAAATTGCAAAATAGTTTGCTTTGGAATTCAAATCTACATACCAGGAGAAAAACGCCTTTGATATGATTGCCTTTCCCTTTGAAAGTGATCCCTAGATGAGGAAGGCAGATGGATTTCATTGGACATGTCAATTTCAGTTTATTTAGTATGACTGTGTGTTCCTGTGAGGCTACTTGGGTATCCTGAAGTAAAGAGTGCCCTGATGGAGAGTGGCAATGTTCTCCTATTTACATTTCTTGCCCTCCAATGTAACAAATCATTGTTAGCTACCCCTTGACTGAGGGTCCTCCCTGATCTGTCTAGCATATGTCTCAGGGTCACACTCATTTTGAAGGGATTTTCAGGATTTTATTTTATTTTTATTTAATATTAATATGAGAACACAAATGATTAGGCTACAATGTTTGCATTTTTTAGGTAAGGTTCCTGTTGTATGACACACCTCTGGAATACCCTACATTGTGCCCATTAGCTGGGCGCACTCCAGTCCCCCTCCCTCCTCCACTCTGCTTCCCCCTTTCTTTCCCCTCACCCCAACTTGAATTAAATTGAGTTTTTCTCTTATGTGGGTGTGCATTCATTAGTATTCTACTGGCTTCATGTTAGTATTGAATACATTGGATACTGGCTTTGCCATTCTTATAATACTTTACTGAAGAGAATGTTCTCCAACTCCACCCAGGTTAATACAAAAGATGTAAAGTCTTCATCTTTTTTATAGCTAAATAGTATTCTATGGTATACATATGCCACAGTTAATCCATTCATGGGTTGACAGACACCTGGGTTGATTCCACATCTTGGTGATTGAAAATTGAGCTCCAGTAAAAAATCTAGTGCAAATGTCCTCATGATAAAAGGATTTTTTTTTTTTTTCCTTCTGGGTAGATGCCTATTAATGGGATTAATTGCATGATCAAATGGAAGGTCTATTTTGAGTTGTTTGAGGATTCTCCACACATCTTTAGAAAGAGGCTGTATTAGTTTTCAGTCCCACCAGCAGTTTAAAAGTTTTCTCTTCTCTCCACATCTGCGCCAGCATCTGTGTCTTGGGCACTCTGTAATGTGGGCTATTTTCACTGTGCTTAGGTGATACCTCAAGGTATTTTGATTTTATTTCTCTGATGTTTAGAGATAATGAGTATTTTTTCATGTGTTTGTTGGCTATTTGTCCATCTTCTTCAGAGAAGGCTCTGTTCTTGTCTCTTGCCCAGTGATAGATTAGAATATTTGGTCTTTTTTTTGTTGTTGATTAATTTGAGTTCTCTGTAGATTCTAATTATCAACCCTTTGTCAGATTTGTAACATGCAAACATCTTTTCTCATTCTGAAAGTTGTCCATTTGTTTTAATTGTTGTGTTCTTACATGTGCAGAAGTTTTGTAGCTTATTTAAGTCCTATTTGTTTATTATTGCTGTTGTTGCTATGGCCAATGGAGTCTTCTTCATAAAATTTTTCCCCAGGCCTATATTATCAAGAGCTTTCCCCATGTTTTTTTCTAGTATTTTTATCCTATTTTTTTTTTTTTTGTCTTAGATTTAAGTCTTTTATTCATCGTGAGAATTTTTGCAAGTGATGAGAGGTGTCAGTAGAGTTTCAGTGGTTGTCCAGTTCTCCCAGCATCATTTATTGAAAAGGGATTCTTTTCCCAGTGAATGCTCTTATTTGGTTTATTGAAGATCAGATTGTGATAAGAGGCCAGTCTCATCTCTGGGTTTTCTATTCTGTTTCATATATCTATGTCTTTATATTTGAGGGTCATACTTTTAACCAAGAACTTGAAAGGCTAATGGTGGTATATATATGAAAACTTTTCTTTTGGTTCTTCTCACTAACTAGTGATCATGGTGGGTGCCTCTGGGATCTGTGAAGCAGCTGACTCCTTTAAAACAATATGTGGAGTGTAGAAATGTGTTCCCCTACCACCGTCTTGACAAAACCATTTAAAGCTGTAGTTTTCAAACTGGAATGCCCCAGCTCAAAGAATGCCAAAATACTGGATATGATAATGAGGCTGAGCTGAACAACAGCATTAGTTGGGCCTGAATTAGAGGGCCCTAGATTATAAAAATGATCAACCCACAAGTAGTTATTGAGTACTGACTATGGGGAAGGTATCATGCTCGCTGCTCTAGGAGAAACACAAATAGAATTATTCTCCTGTTTTCCCAGAACTCAGCCCCACTTGGGAAGATAATACATTGACAGAAGCAGCCACAATACAGGCAATATCCGAGCAGAGAGCAATGGGTCAGCTCTTCCTGCTGCACATTGCTCAGTCCAGCTCTGTTATTAAGGGAGAGTCGAAGACCCCAGATTGTTAGCCCTGGATGGAGCCCCCTGATACCACATGTGCAAAAGCCAGACTCAGAGAAGCTATTATTTGATACGAATAACAAATTTCTCCTAATCTGGTTTCTTAAAGCAGCTGCAGGGTGGTGCAATGGGTATGGAATAGGCCTCCAGAATGGATTCTCATTAATTACAGCTGTGACACTTAATCCTTTAATAACTCAATTTTCTAATTGTAAAATTGAGAATGATACTATATATTTTGCATCTTTATTCCTGAAGGGTTGGTTAGGAGAGTCATGTGAGACTTTGTGAAAGTACTTTGAAAATAATTATGTGCTATAAAATGTACAGATTATTAACAGCATCTGACATCTATTAAGTACTTATTTCATGGCAGGCATTGTGCTGGCATTTTCAATTCATTAGCTCAGTTAACCCTGTGCAGCCCTCTGATGTAGATACTGCTATCAACATTTGATTGAGGAAGAAACTGGGGTTTACAGGGATTACTTGTATGAGACTAAGTTCCTCAGAGACATTGCAGGCTTGAGCAACTTGATTCTACAGTCTCCACACAATCATTCTCCTACCAGCTCTAAATTATTATGGGAGACGCCACATGAATGAGTGACCATTGTCTATGGCTGGGCAGGAGCAACCCTGCTTATTCTCCTAAGGACAACCAGTCTTAAGACGTGGGTTCAACAGGAGGTTAAAACCAAGCACCTGCTGCTGTTTGGGGTTGGAATTGTGAGAGGTAAACCTTAGAGGAGACTCACTAATCCCTTCCCTTGCATATGCATAAGCATGAACACTCAGCCCTGGGTATTTAACCAAGCTAATTTCAAACTAATATTCAGGGCTTGCTACAAAGGCACTAATTAATCTATTAGCTACCCTTGCTAGCAGGCTGAGGAATGACTGCTTCAACTGCTCTTTTCTTGCTCAGAAGCCTGGCGGGGCTACCCTGGAACTCTCCATTGCCATGGATTTAATGGAAGCTCCTGAGTCAATGAATCAGGCCACTCGAGGACAAATTTGAGGCCCAATTTGGGGAACCGACTGCTGATTCTAGGATCTTGGCTTCTGCTTATAGAGGTGAATCCACATGCTGTTCTTACTCTCCACCATTCCCTGGCAAAAGTCTGAGGCTGAGAGCAAAAGGAGAAATGAAATTTAGAAATAGAACTGTTGGGTCCAGGCAGCTGGCTGCCTCCTCAGTTCTTGTACTGCTTTGGGTCATAAAATGACCAGACTCCCCAACATAAGTTGAGAAGGGACAGAGAAGGAGGCCTCAAGGGGGATTGGGAGGAAAACCTGGCCTGCTGCATAAGGAAGTCTGAAGGCCAGAGAAATCTGGGAACAGTGAGATCAGCACCCAGCAGTTCTCACCAAAAAAGGGAAAAGAATGTGAGTATGAGGTAACCTAGTTAATCAATGACCAACAGATAAGGACAAGAATCAATGACCAATAGAAAAGGACAAAGCTGCCCAGAGATGCAGAGAGACCAATAAAAGAATTACAACCAATTTTAAATGGAGAGAAAGGGTATTTATACCTCTGCACTGCCTTTGCTCTCTAGTCTCAGTCATGAGAGGGACCCACTCCCAACTCTTTGGAAGTGCTCTCAAATTTCTTTGTTCTTAAAATTTCTCTTTGTTATACTAAAGCCTGTGGGAAGTTACCTTTGTTTTTGATTCATCACACTGCCTGTGCTATTCCTGTTTTACTTTCACCCCAACTAATCAAGCCACACCAACTGGGTTTGGGTAACTGGGATCCCTAACCCCCAACATAGAGCAAGCATGAAGCAAAAATTATTGAGAAAGAGAAAGATCGGATTACAGAGTCAGAGCAAGATACATTCACTGAGTCCCCATTGTTGAGACAGAAAAAGGCTTCAAATATGGCTAAGAGTTCTCTTTTTATATATTGCCTGGGTTGGGACTACCTTGTGGCTCAGAGGTCACCTCGGAACCAGAGTCTTACAGAACATTTAGACCTCCCTTGAGGATCCTGAGAGCCCAATTAGGCTGGTGTGGACTGCAAGGTAGAGTTAAGCTAATAACAGGATAATTAGCCTTAAGGCTCTTCTAGGTCACCTCTATTGTAACCATAAGGCCCCTCTGCCTTCTTTTGCAGTTGGTATGTGAAGTTCTGATTGGTAGATTGGTAGGTGCGCCCTCCTCCCCAGGTGTGAGCAATCACTTGGTAAAGGATTGGAGGGGTGCACCAGGATGTGGGCCTAAAGGTCTTGCCCTTTTCTGCTTTCCCTAAGGGAACCACTTTGGGGCAGAGGGACCTTAGATTTGTTGCTGGAGTGTCACTGTTTTCCAGTTACAGGGACCCTGGCTGGCACCAAGCAAGCAAGCATGTCTGAGCATAGTGTTTCCCCATAGTCACCATGATCTGCCCAGCTCAGCACCCCAGCAGGAACTAGGAGTCTTGCTAATTATGTGCTGGCTGTAAAGTGGTAGCTAGAGATGAATCCACTAGAATGAGGTAAATGCCTCAGCACTGCCCAGTTTGGAGCCGAAATTTCTGCAGATTTTGGCCAGACTAGTGTGAACAGCAAAGGGACAACACCTATTCAACCCTGCCTCCCCCTTTCTAACGCCTTCCAGAGGAATAAGTCAACAGGGGTGATGGAAGGGGTGTGGGGTCCTCCAACATCTCTCCCACCAGCTGAGACTCCTTTCAAATATATCCTAAAGTTCACGGTCCTTTAATTCATGTGTCAGGCACTGTGCCTCTCACTCAATACACATTGTCTTATTTAATCTTCACAATACTCCTAGGAAATAAGTGTTATTAACTCTTTTTTGAAGTAAGGAAATTAAGACTAAGGCTGACCAACCTGCAGCAGGTCATACAGGCAGAAATGAGGGAGGGTCAGGACCCATTTTGTCCAACTCTGGAGCTTGAGTTCTTGCCCCTACAGCTTACTGTTGAACTTCTACCCTTTGGGCATGTCCCAGGCAACAACAGCAAAGAAGCCTGGCTTTGGTGATGTCAGGGTGTGTGCATGGCACATCTGTCAGTGAATGCATGTTCATTTTTATTCTTTTTAAAAATCTCTTGCTTCCAGCCCCCCACATTTTTGCACTGTTACATTTTATCGAGCCTAGCAGTTTTCTCATTCTCAGTTCTCTTGTCATCTGTCCGAGGAATTAATTTACACGCCTATGTAAGAAATTTAGCAATTTAACTCTCCCTTAACTATTTGCATTTATAGAGGAAATAGTGAGTCACTGGTAAAAACGTACCAGTGCTTCAAGCAGGAGTAGATCAATATGTTTTCTGGAAGAAGAAAAAATTGATATTTAAGGGCCCATGAATCCCAGGGCCTGTCAAAGAATGGGTAAATAAAAAACCTCAGACATTTAAACTTCTATCAGATGCACATACCTGAAAGAAAGGAGAGACTGGCCTGATTCTGTTTGAGATTGCCTAAATAAGCACATTTGGATCTCAAAAAGAAGAATATTCTTAGGCTTTGAAGAACAAAAACTTTCTGCATCACAAAGGCCCAGGTCTGGGGGTCTGGGGGTCTGGGGGTCTGGGGCAGGAGTGTGAGCAAGGTGAAGTACATGGTCGTCCCTGGCAAAGTCACCTCATTCTACCTGCAAGCCCGGAGTAGGCAGACCCAACCTCTCAGTCTGCATCTGCTGGCCGTCTATGGCAGACCCTGTGCATGAGTTTAGGGTTTCTGTAGCAGCTGGAGCAGCAGAATCTGTACTATAAGCTTCATAGTGGAACAGAGAACATCCTGTCTATCCTCATGTTTTCAGGCTGGGCTATGCAGAAACTAGGGAGTATCACTATGGCAACATCCTTTCGGGTATCCTCCCCCCCACCTCACCCCAGACAGGCCCATCCCTAAGAGCCCAGCACTTTCTAGGGCCATGGCCCTGTGGGGATATCATACAACTCTCACTCATCTTTCTTCCAATACATACACCTCTGATGTCAGTCTGAGTGTCTGCCTGACCTTTTCTGTTCACCAGACCTAGTCATGGTCTTTGTTTCCTTTTTTAAAAATGTCTGCCCCGTGCCACTCCCCAAGTAGAACATAATAAACTCTTTGAGAGCCAGGACTTTCTGATCATTTTTGTCTACTACTCTATTCTCAGTGCCTAAAACTGTACCTGGTACCTAGTAGGTACTCGATAAACATGTGTTTAATGAGAGAAAGAATGTGTGTATATGTGTGTGAAAGCAAGTAGCTTAGCTTTAATATCTACAGATACCTATCAGCATTTGGCCAAATATTTCCAGCTAAACATTTGAAATTCCCATTCCTTGGCCACACATTGGGTTACAGCTGCGTCTTATTGCTTACTGAGGTTGGTGCACGGGACAGATGGAAGACGTCAACTTTCCCTTCCCAGGAGTTTTAATCCAGATCTTAGCTATCATAGCTTCTGAGTTTCTGCTAAAGTTAAAACGAGGTTTGCTCATTCGCTTGATCAATTACCATTTAGTGAACCCCAGTACACCAGGTATCTTCTAGGTGCTGGAGCCAGAATAGTGACTGAGACGTAGACTGGAGCTTATGCTCTGTGGAGCCATTTGTGAAAAGAAAGGGCTTTTGCAGTGAAGACCTCTTGCACTCAGGTTTTTGTTTTGTTTTTGTTTTTTTTCCTGGGAGATATTTAACTAGTAGTGTAATGAAAGAGGCCCTATTTTGCCTAATAATGAACATTCCAGAGAAGGCTGAGGTGGGAAGGATACTGGTCATCAGCCTTAAACTTTTGGTACAAAGAATGGGGAGAAATAGCCACACAAAAGAAACTGGACAGGAGCTTGAAGAGAGAAAGGTGCTTTAAAGGGTGTGGATTGAGAGGTGTGGAAAACTGGGGATGGCCAGAGAGCAGATGGAGGGTGTGAATTAGTTTCTCTAGTGGGTGACTAGAGAGAAGATGTATTAATAAGTTCAAATTCCAGCTCTATTTCTCCTTAGCTCCTGGTCTTAAGCAAGACATGAACTCAATCAACCTTGATCTCCTCATTCACAAAGTGGAGGGAAATAATATTATGTATCTCACAGGATTCTATAAAGCCCCAGACCTTGTGCCTGGTTCACAGTGGGAGCTGGACAAGTGAAAATGAATGTTGAACTGTTGAACAATGAGAGAAGGCGGAGATGAAAGGAGATGAGAAGGTCGCCAACAAACTTCCATTCTGAATTTGGCCAAAACCAGAACTTGCCCCTCTTCTCAGAGGCCAAATGTGGAAATCATTTCATTCATGCCCCATTTTTGTCTTTCCCTATAGAATAATTTGTTCTCCAACTTTAGAGTTTACGAATGCCAAAATGGATACTTGTTAAAAATGCAGATTTTTTTTTATTTAAATCTGACAAATGCTGATGTAGTGAAATCTAAATTTTAAAATGGCACTTTAAGTAATTTTCATGTGTGTGATAGGTCTGCAATCTCCAATCCCCATGGCCTTTAGGAACCAGGCCACACAGCGTCACCACCTGAGCTTCACCACCTGTCCTATCCCCCATCATGCCTCCTTGTCCATGGACAAATTGTCTTCCATGAAACGAGTCCCTGGTGCCAAAAAGTTTGGGGGCTACTGTCATAGGTGGATCCTACTTTTCTTTTTTTTTTAATTTTTAAATCATAGCTGTGTACATTAGTGCAATCAGGTGGATCCTACTTTAAGAAACTTGAAGAGGACTCTAAGAGATTACGTACATGAATCTGGGACACAGAAGCAGCAACATATCATAAACAGAAGGTTAAGGGGCAGAATGTAGTAGTAATTACACTGGGAGGGGTCTGGCTCAGGACTGCTCTTGGAATGCTGGTCTCATGGAGAAAGGCTCCACTATTTTTCAACCTCTCAATAAAGTAGCTCTCAGTTGTACTTTATGTGATTTAAAACCTCAAAGATATTCCCAAATATCTTGATGTTTGATAGTCACATGGTAACTGGATATTTTTCTTTTCATCTCAATGATTCAGACACATGTAGATAACCTTAATTGTCTAAGTCTTCACCACCTTTATAGGCAGGTTATTTCTGTAATCAAGTAGCTATTCACAAATAACCCATTTCACAAAATTAGCAAGACAGGGAATGAGCAGAGTGCCATAAGTGGTACGTGTTTCTATGTGGATAATTGCTGAAGACTATCTCTTCTCAGAATGTCAGTGTAACCAGAGGAATCTATGTAGGAAAAATGAACAGGAACAATGGCAATAATAAAAAAATGAAAGTAGAAGAAAAATTTGTAGTCCCAAATAGAGTTAGCCACAGTAGGCCCGTTTAGTAGTGATTGGGGATATCAGCTAAATAAAAGCTTACTGGCAGTGCAATGCCATTAATCCTAAATTAAGGTATATTCCAGGAAAATGACAATGTGTGCCCCTAGGAAGCCAAAGTGGCCAGTTGAGTAGTAAAAAAAAAAAAAAAACTAAATCAAGCCTAGTGGGGTCATTTTGTCTACACCCTTTTTTGCAGGTCTTCTTTTTCCACTAAATCACTGCATGTATACCTTTTCTGCTACACTCCACAGGCTGTCTCCCAAATGAAACCTGAAATTGCATTATGTACAATGAATGATGTGGTATGCTGTAACAACACTGGTGATCCCACAGGCCACACCTCTGATATTTAGTCCTTTAACAGTCCCTACTCATACCGAGGGTGAGCTCACTAATGGTTTGGCCAATGAGATATTTGGCTCAAGCAGCATTTTGATGTTTGCACATTGGGCTTGTCTTTGGAATATTCACTTTTGAAAGTCAGCTGCCACATTATAACGAAGTTTGATTTTGACAACTGAATAATGAGAAGACAAGTAGAGAGAGGCCCTTCAGGGGACATTGTGGACATTCCAGCACCAGCTGAGCTCCCAGCTGGGTGCAGCCTCAATTCTAACCCATGGAGCAGAAGACTGCTCAGCTGAGCCAGTCAACTCACAAGAAATAACACACAAGAATCACAAGAAATAACACATCATTGATGTTTTAAGCCATTGAGGTTTAGAGTAACTCTCATGTAGCAACAAATAATTAACACAATAATTGGTACCTAGAAGTAAAGTGCTACTGTAACAAAACTCACATATATGGGATGGTGCCTGTGGCTCAAAGGAGTAGGGCGCTGGCACCATATGCCAGAGGTGGTGGGTTCAAACCCAACCCTGGCCAAAACTGGAAAAAAAAAAAAACCCTCATGTATGTGGTATTGAATTATTTTAAAATATACCTGGGATTTTGTTTTTATTTAGGTATGGATAAAAACACATAGATCAGGAGATGATTGCAACTAAATAGATATAATAATCTGTTACTTACAGTTCTCAAGTGCAGGTGGCATGCTATGCTCTGCAGGACCACGGGAGGAAGCACTAGGGCCTGTCAAAAAGTGAAAGGTAGGGGGGAGGCATGGGAAAAGCCTTCATTGTGGTTTTTATGGGAGGAAATGAGAGAGGAAGGCTAACCAGGATAAGCAGGTTTATGATTGGCTAATTTGAATAATTTCAGGAACTGAACTGAGTTGCAGGATACCAGTCCCTGGGATGATTAGGGCTATGGGTGACGGGTGAGAGCTCCATAAGGGAGGTAGTTGGCAGGTGGGTTCTCAATTGATTGTGTGTTGAAGTCCACACCCCCAATGTGATGGTATGTGGAATTTGGGCCTTTGGGAGGTGATCCAACTTAGATGAGGTGAGCTCATCTAAGTTTCTTTATAATAATAAAAGGAGACTAGAGCTCTCCCTAACTCCACCATATCAGGACATGTGAGAAGCAGCCATCTGCAAGCCAGGAAGAGCACTATCACCAAGAACCTGACCATTCTGTCACCTTGATCTTAGACTTCCTAGTTCCCAGAAGTTTGACAAGTAATGTTTATTATTTAAAACCACCCAGTCTACGGTGTCTTCTTGTAGCAGACTAAGAAAGTTGGTTCACGCATGAAAACTTTGCTCCTAAGAAAATTTCTTTCTGTCTTTAGTAATTGGCTAAATTACTAATTTAGCCAATTAGTAATTAATTTAATTACTAGTAATTGGCTAGCTCTGGAAGGGGCAGTCTCTCCTGGGTCAGTAAGGCCTTCAAGATGACAAAGCAGCATATATACAGAATATTAAATCATTATTAATATAGGATTTGGTAATGTAGATGGTAAAAGCCTGGAAAGCAAGGAGACTATGAGCAATGTTGGAAAAACAGTAAAATTTTTATTGAAGCCTGGATAAAAAAAGACTTGTGTTATATATTAGTAGGAGAGTGAAGGCGATTTTAACCTTGGTGACTTATAAGAGGAAATACAACTGAGAAACTTCGAATTTGGCTAGAGAATTGTTCAGGCAGAATAATGAATGTTCCAACTGGTGATTTTTGTCACCTGTGATAAGATAGTATAAGAGAAATAGAGGGAAGATAAAAAGAGTATTGTGCCATTTTCAAGCAGAATTTAGAGAACATTTTTCCAACTCAGGACTTTCTGGGTCAGATAACATAACTTCAGATTCTCAGTATCTATAGCTGACACAACATATTAAAATAAGAAATATCCTCAGGAATAAAGACAACTCCAGGATGCTGTCAGTAAAATAAGGCCTAAGGATAAATATCAAGTCAAAGTTTGGGCTGTTTGGCTCCTTTTACAGGCCTCTAAAAGATTTACAGCAAAGATTTATTGCTTCTCAGCTGGACAAAAGTTCTTATGAGAATCTTAAGAACATTTTATTGCAACACACTGATTCTCAGCACAAAGTAGGGAGAGAAATCTGTCAAGAGATGTGTGTGTGCGTGTGGTGGTGGGAGTTGTCTAATGGAATGGATTTCAAATTTGATATCTAGAAATCCCATAGTATTTTTTAAGGGAATTGTATTAGCTTGGCTATAAAGGCTATAAAGGGAAAAGAGGTCTCTGAGCCACCAGCTTATTATCAGTAGGAAACAGTCTGACAGTACTACTCAGCTACAAACATGAGCTAATCTTTATGGCAAGGAAACTCATCTCACAAAGTGGACCAAAAAACAGAGAGGATCAAAGCTTAGAGGAGAAAGGATTCAGAAATCTCTTTCAGGGAGCAGAGCCAACATCACTTCCCCAAGTGACATGGGCTTCATGGATTACAGAATTGTTGTGGGGCATAACTATGGATTTTCTGCTCCTCCTCCCCACTTACATTTTTGAAAAGCAAATGTCTATTGATGCTACCCTTTCTCTTTTTCACCATTAAAAATGGACATGGGAGAGAAGATAACTTGTTTTAGTTCACAGCTCTCGGCACTTGAGGAACCACATCCAAGGGCCTTCCTCTATACCTAAAATTAACTAATGTGAAAAGATACTGGATGCCAATACCGAACCTGATGCTGAATAAGATGATATTTTGTGCATCCTGGAAAGAAGATGCATATATTTTGAGGGTAGAAAAGATTGAGTCAGAGAAGACCTGGGGGCAGACTATTTTGGTCTGTTAGATTGGTGGCCCCAATGATCCATGCATCCCAGATTCACACTCCTGTGTGACCCTTCCCATGTTGTCTCTGAGATTGGCCAAGGGGATTTTAGCAAAATGATGTAAAAAGAGGCTCGATAAGCACTTGTACCCTGGGGCTTGACTTCTAGCACACTCCCTCTTGGAAGTCATATCCCACAAGGTAGAAGAGCTCAGATTAGCCTATTGAATTTGTGGAGAGAGGCCCTGAAGCTAACTGAGAGTTTTGCTATCTAGGAGAGATAACTGAAAGTCTGAGACTTTAAGAATGAAAGGCCTCTCAGGATGGTGAAGTTTCTTATAGCTACTTCTAGGAAGATTTCCACAAAAAGATTCTGTCCTAAGTATTTTCTTAGATATCCAAAGCCACTCACCCATCTGACTGCCTTGTCTAGAACTTTGTCTCTCTGACTTTGAGTATCCTTAATAACAGCTGCCTACCCTGGCCCCTATCACACCCTGACCTGTGCACCATTAATCCTTATAATCAGTTCCCTGATCCAATTGGTTGGCCATGACCTCATATGACCTCAACTACCATCAATTCCTTTAGCATAACATGAGGCAATCGCACACTCTATCTGTGATCCAATTATTACAATGTGTCCCCTACTAATATCGTCTTAACTATGATAATGCCCCAGAAAAAACAGCACACACCCACAGGCATGTACATGCACATACTTACATGCTCAAATGGTGCAATGCTCCAAAATGATCACATTATTGGGAAGATGCTTAATAGAAAATAGAGGAAATCCTGATACTTTTTTACTTTTTTAAAAAAGAAAGCTGTATTTTAACAAAATATTCTCTTCAGTCAAGTCTTATATAGTCAATTCTGACCATTTTATTACAGAAATCAGTAAAAAAAATAACTCTTTTTTCCCACAAATGCACATAAAAAAACAATTATTTTTTTACCAAATATTTAACTTCTGCCTGATGATGTAGACCCACTCTAGAGAAGCTAAGGAGTACAAGGCATTGATCAAATAGTGAAATCTGACCACTGTAAAAAGATACAAAATATTGGGGCAGTGCCTATAGCTCACAGAGTATGGCACTGGCCCCATAGACTGGGGGTGGCAGGTTCAAGCCCGGCCCTGGCCAAAAACAAACAAACAAACAAAAAAAACCCCGTCAATCTATTTGCAAGATATGAGCATGACACATCTAGATTAGATGGTTTAAGTCTTTGGATATGGATTACAGTTAATCCAAAAATACACAGACAGGTGTGTATCTAAGCTAAGCACATTTAGGTAAATGTGGAAAAGCCAGATGCATTAATTATATCTTTGCTTAAATGTAAAATGTAATTTATACCAGTTTCGAGCTTGAGTTGATGCTTTTAAAGAGAAGGAAGGCAGATTAAAGACTCATATAAATGTAGCAGAAAAAAAAGCTGAAATACAAAAGAAAATATATTTTCTAATAAGGCATAAGAAGGGAGATAAAATGAAGTATGACTGAAAAAAAAGGAGCAATTGCTTTAAAAATCTGTCCTAATAAGATACATTTTAAAGAAGTAAATAGAAGCTAATAGCAATAAGCAAGCTTGGAGATAAAAACTTGGGGAGTTAAGTATTTCTAAGTAATTGGAATGGTGGATATGCATCTGACCTACAACAGGCAATGAAACTAGGAGCCAGCATATGCTTGGCAATCTTGTCTGTTTAACTTTACTGAACTGACCAAAACACTGCCAATTTGTTTTGTTTCATTTTCTGCCATCATAATGGATAGTTACTGAGCAATTGATTGTATCATTGTGCAGCTGGTTGGATTTGGTCATGAAGATGGATGACATGATTGGACCAAGTCTTTCATGGTCTGGCGATCTTGGTCACCTTAATGACCCAATTGTATTGACTGTGGAGAAGCCTGATCACCATGATTCTCTCCGTCTTCAATGGATATGTTCAATGGATAGAAGCCATTTATTGTCCTTGTAGCTGTTTTCACACTGTCTCCATTTTTTAAAAGTCTTAAAGAAATGTTGCTGCTAAAGAAGGACTAAAATTAACATAAACTAACAACTAACTATATAAAGACATACAAATCTGTAAACACTTGTAGATAATGAATTCATGAACACCACTTACAACTGAGATGCTTTAGAAAAAAAAAAAAAAAGGCTGCAAGATAAACTTTTCCTATGGAATTATTGAATAAAGTTTGTAAATTCTGACATGACTTTTCCCATTCTCTACCCCAAATATAATGGTAAGTTGAACTTTAAGTGTAAAAACTGAATTCTAGCAGCTGCAGGGTTGCTCTGGCCTTTCAACTGCCTTCAACAGCACTGCAAGCTGACAGGCTTAGACCTGTCTCCCGTTCTAAGGCAATGCTCACTGAGGCTGGGAGGTCTTATAAAGTTAGATCCCTAGATGTGAGGCCTGAAATTTTAGCTATGGCTTCTGTGTTTCCTTTATGCTTTACAACTATCCTTTGCTGCCATTTAGACTGAAGCACTGAAATTCTAGGGTGAGCCCTGGGTCACTTGGCCCTGGCCATGTTATCTTACTCTTGCTTAACTTCTGCCTTCTCGGTATATGACTACTCACTCTAAAACAGGCATCCCCTTCCTGTGCCCAGAGCCCATCTCTGAACAGATCTGGCTAGAGCCTGGACCCCACCTGGCACCTGTCAGCTTTCCACCCCAGGAACTGGAACCTTGCCTGAACTCAGCCTTATGGAGGGGATTCTGCAACATATGGGTACATGTCCCAGAACCATGACTGCCACCTGCCTGACTCCCAAGGGCTCAGCCACTGCTGTGCCCTGTCTGCCCACATTGGACCCAGTGTCCAAGATTGCCTGAACCATCCCTGGGCTTGCTCTATATCTTTCATCTGGGCTTTTTCCTTGCTCTTTTTGGGACTAACTCTACAGTTCTACCTCCTTGGTTTCTGCTTCTCTAGTCCAGTGTTTCTAGTACCTAACATATTCCTCATACAAAACCCACTCACACCTCAACCCAGCGGAAAAACATTAAATTGGCTGCCAGTAAACAAGACTTTCTAGCATTGCTTTCAACACTAACTTTTGAGTTCTTGGTCTCAGTTATCTGAACAATAAAATGAAAGGTGTTGGAACATGATTCCAGGAGCTCCTTTTAGTTTTGATGCTATTTAAAGACCTTCTTTGAAGGCTCAAGATTTGGTTTAGAGATATGAAGAAATTGTAAAATGAGCATGCATATGGTTGGTGAGAAATGTTCCCTTTAGTATGACTCAAAGGTCAATATACGTTTTGCTATGGTTCTATTTAGTTTTATATGTATTATCTAGATGGAAGTGACAGCACAATAGTAAAATTTTCAAATCATATTACATTTTGAGTTATTTAAGAAAAAATAATGTAATTGGACTTAAAAAGATTAGAAAGAGAGTGGAAAAGTTTAAAGTTTTGGCTACAACAATGTCAAAGGATATATCAAAAGGAAAAAATTATTCAGAATAGATGTTATAGAGGCGGAGAAGAGAGAAGAAGCCATGCCCAAGCTATCCAGGGATAAGTTCAGTAAAATGTTTGAATTAAGAAAGCAATGGAGTAATATGAAATAAAAACCAATACTAATTGGGAAACAGCTGTGATCAGACAGTGACACCTGGTTGATCCCCACAGGCAGACAGGAGCTGTTTTCCAAGTTTAGTCTCCCTCGGTTTCCTTCTAAAGAAGGAAAAGCAGAGTCTAAAGAAAAAGCAAAATATTTACTTTTCTTTGCTGTCTAGATATAATCACTCAACTCAACCCTGACCAGTGTGACACAGAATGAAACCTTCTGGGGGCATTCTGGGAAAGTCATTAAAGGGTTAGATATCAGGACTGTACCTTCTCCTCTTAACTGTTTGTAAAGCACCTGTTAAACGGCTGCAGCCATTTACCACCAGAGACAACACCTGTGAGATGGCAGTGGCGAGATGAGTAAAAAAGAAACAGTTGAAGATGGCAGAGTAGACAAGAGGAAAAAGCCTAGGTCCCTGATGAGGTCATCCATGAGATAATTGAATGAAAACAATTACCTATCACTGCACTTCTTATTATAGAACCTAGTTCAATTCTTACCTTTTAAGTCATTGTTACTTGGGTTTAGCTACTTATACTTGAAAGCCTTCCCAAGGCAACCTTTCTGTGCTTGGTTTTACACATACGTACATATGCTCCAAAAATTTTACCCAAGGGATGTCTTTTTTAAATGGCAGTGAACCTATAGTAGCATTTGGGAGCCAGGAGATTGGATTTGGGCAAATTTTATTTCTATTTTTAAAAATTAAAATGAGGAAAAAAGGTTTAGCCAAGAAATGAATGAGATTAACACTGGTTCATTAAATCTAGAGCTGAATATTGAAATCCTATTTTGAGAATAGATGAGAAAGTACTAATCTCAAAGAGCCAGCATTTATTTACCAAGAACAAATCATTCTTCTTTCTATATTTCTTTTTTTGATTGAGGTATAAAATATTAAATAAGGGCAAGTCATTCATTCAGTGAAGATTTACTGACCAGGGGTTCTCAAACTGAGGCCCGTGGGCCACATGAGGGGTATGATTGTATTTGTTCCCATTTTGTTTTTTTACTTCAAAATAAGATATGTGCAGTGTGGATAGGAATTTGTTCACAGTTTTTTAAAAAACTATAGTCTGGCCCTCCAACGGTCTGAGGGACAGTGAACTGGCCCCCTGTTTAAAAAGTTTGAGGACCCCTGACTAGGCTATGTGCTAAGAGCTGGAGATACAAAAGTAAATAAAATTCAATTCGTTCCTTTAAGAAATGTGTTAGTTTCTTAGTTTCCATCTAGTGACAGAAGTAGGCAGATATATAAATAGTGTCAATGTTGTGTGATAAGTACTTGACATTGGGGTCTGTACGAGAAAGAATAGTACCAGATAAGAAGTGGCGGCGTGGGCAGTGGTCATGTTTCATAGAAGAGAGTCTATTTTAGCTGATACTTGGAAAAATGAGAATGAAATCACTAAAGAAGGGAGAAAATTATTCTGTGACTTGAGGTCAGTGTATATAAACATATGAAGGTAAGGAAGGCATAGATGTCTTTGGAAAATGCAGCAAATTTGATGTTTAGCAACAACAGCACTGACGAGATAGGCAAGCGCACTCTGATGAAGGATTTGAAAATGTTCCTGCAGTGAACTGGGAATCAGTGTTGGATAGTAAGTAGAAAAGGATCTGGTAGGTTGGTTTTAGATAGATGATTCTAATTATAAGTAGAGGAAAGATTATAGAGTAAGAGACTGCAGGCAGGTGAAATAATTAGCAGACTATCATTTAAAAAATTTGACAAGAATGCTCACAAATCCTAGCACTTTGGGAGGTTGACATGAGAGGATCACTTGAGGCCAGGATTTTAACACCAGCCTGAGCAAGCGTGAGACTTCCATTTCTACAAAAATACAAATATTAGCCAGGCAGGAGTCAGTAGTCCCAGCTACTTGGAAAGCTGAGGCAGGAGAATCGCTTGAAGATAGGAGTTTGATGTTGCTGGGCCTATGATAATACCACCACACTCAAGCCTGGGAGATAGAGCAAGACCTTGTCTAAAAAAGAAAAAAGAAAGCTGACAAAAAAACACGAATTTTATGTATTTACATCTAGAGAGTTTCGTGACTTATTGAATGTGGGTGAAGAGGAAGAGGGAGGTTTCCAGGATATTTCTGATGTGGGCAAGTGGGTGAGTGGTGGCCCTATAAACCAGAATAGGGATTGCAGAGAGAAGCACATATTTTGGTGAGAGAGTACAGGAAGAGGATTAAGATGTTCATTTTTGGGAAAATGAATCATGCATATGGAGATCTGCATTTGAAGTAGAAATCCAGCAAGGTTTGGGCTGGAAATAGAGAATTCAGAGTCATACACAAAGACGTGTTGGTGGAAGCTGTGGGCATTGCTGAGAATGCCCAGGCTAGTGGAGACTGAGAAGGAGAAACCTGACAGGGAAAAAGAGAAGGCGAGCAGAGATGAAGAAGGAAAATGAGGAGAATAAGGTGTTATTGAAACAAAGATAAAGAGAAATTACTTAAAGACAAAGCAAAACAAAGCCGTAGTTAGTGTGAAAGCCTCAGAGAAGCCTTATAAGGTAAGAAATGAAAGTGTGTGTGTGGTGTGTGTGTGTGTGCGCGCGTGCCCGTGTGTGGATTGGCAACTATGAATTTCCTGTGACTTAATCCAGACTAGTGAACTGAAAAGGCAATTTTCTGAGAACCGAGGGTTGAATAAAAAGTGAAGAAGGGCCGATGGTCAGCAGAGGGGTATGGTAAGAGAACCAGAAGTCCAGGAAAAGATTTTATTTATAAAGAGAAGTAAGAGGCTATAATCTTTTATAGCATGACGCTATAGATTCAGTCGAGCAGAAGGTGATGATCTAGGAGACAGAGTAGGACAACTGAGGTCTGTGAGGAGTTGCTAGGAGAAAACAGCATTCCAAATATGGAGGGGAAACTTCCACCTCCACTTGGCCAGGTTCAGTGCTGATAAGTCTGAAGGTGGCAAAGTGGCAAACGGGTGGAGTCTCTGCCTGAACGCATCTACTTTGTAACTGGGAGCAGTGTTAGTCATCTGCTGATAAGACAGAGGGAAGATGGAACAGTGAGCCCAGGGAAAGTGGAAAAATTGAAATATGTAATATTGCCAATAGGATAAAAAGCAGAGTGGAGAAACACAGACTTCCACGCACTCCTTTTATGTTATGTTTATATACCAGAGGGTGGAGGTAGAAGAGGCAAATTGAAAGGAGAGATCTAGAGAGGAGGTACAATTGAGGAATCCAGGAGAAAGTGATCAGCTCTGCCTAGGGGCGATGTAACCTTTCTCTCTGAAATGAGAAGGAAGGAAGTGAGGGTTTCTGGATTTAGTCATGTGCTTCATAAATAACCTATGCAGAGTTTTATGAACAAGGTAGAGAAATTTGGACTGTATACAAAGTCAATGCAGTAGACAAATACCTTGATGAATCAATGCTGATTAATGATTTGATGTTTGTTGGAGGAAAAATTCTACTTGTATAGCCAAGGATTCTGTCCTTGGCTCTCTGTCCTGTCAGGCGTGATTTTTTTTTTTTTTTTTAATACAGTGCCTTAGCTAGAAAAGTATAAGTCTTGCTCATCAAATGGGTGAAATCCAGAAGGGACGAAGATGATGGAGATCTGGGATGACAGAATTAGGGTCTAAAGAATTATTGACAGGGTGAAATGATTCGTTGTATCCAATAAGATAAAAATAAACAAGAATGCATGTACAATATTTCACCTGTGTGAAAAAACCAAAAACTTAATAATAGAATTAGACAATTTCAGGGTAGCATAAATAAATGTTTCAAAATTGTAGTTGAAATAAATTTGTGTTATTATAGATATGGTTGTATGGGCTTTTGTGAATCAACTGTTAAGTTTTTAGGAATTTTACAAGCTTGTTGTTAAACACAGCCATTATTATAAATTAAATTGCAGAAACTCAAAATTAAGTGACCATAGTAATGACAAACATAATATACATACCTGAAACACTTCACTTCCTAATTATTTCATCATAATTTGCTATTATTTATGGTCTTGAGATTATTGTCCCTTGTATCTATTTGATGGAAATGTTACATAATGTTGTTACGCAGTGCTTCCAGCTCCATATTTGGTGATGCCACATTTGTGGCTTGAAATATACCACAGTGGGAGTATTTACATCATGGAAATTGGAAAATGATATAAATCATGTCTTTCCTCTTCCCCCGAGAGCCAGTTGTTAAACGTTTGCCAGCACACCAGTGAACAATTTCACAAGTTAATGGTATGATGATGAGAAACACATAGAACAGAGTTTTGTGGTTCTGCGTTGTATTAATTGATATTTAAAAACTAAAACTATAGCAGTGATGTATTCATTATTCCCACCTAATTCTTTCACATCTCAAATATTAATTATCAGTTATGCATACTACATTTTTAGGGATATAAATTATGGTGTGTGGAAAGTAGATAGGAGGGCAACCAGAATGAAGAGACTAAAAATCTTAATTCACGAAGCATAGTTCCAGAGGTACACAGAATACAGAAGACTTGTGAGGATGTACAATTTCTACTAAATCATTTGCTGAAATACTATGTGAAAGACATATTATCATTGGTGGTCCCAAGACACTGGACTAACAGGGAGAACTTAGGAGACAAATATCAATTTCTGTAGGAAAAAATACCCCAACAGTTGTCAAAAGTTTAAAATGAAAAGCTGTGGAAGGAACATGCTTTCCTTCAAGCACAAGATGTTTTAACATTTGGAGGCATCAAAAGAGGAGCAACATCAATGATCCTGTAGGTCAGTGGTTCTCAACCTTCCTAAAGGCCGCGAGCCTTTAATGCAGTTCCTGTGGGTCTCGACCCACTGGTTGACAACCGCTGCTGTAGGTGTTGTCTCACCTGGAATCTTTGATGTTCAGCAGCATGCAATGTAAATGACTGAAGGCCTGCAGAGACCAATTTCTGTGCAACTCATTATTTCAAGCTTATTAAGAGGGAGCCCAATATCTTCATTTTCATTCAGACCATTAAACACATCCATGCTGATGGAGGTCTAAAAGATGACAATTTGTTAACTTGAAGGAAAGAGATCATTAATATATCATATGTTAGTAAAGGGAATGACAAAATACTAATTTAATGAGAGACTCTCTCAATTTAAAAAAAAAGTAAAACTTTAGAGTGACTAGTTAGTGGCAGGAAGATGGATATTTTGAGGTCCAATTTAAAAAACTATAACCTTCCAATGCTGTTTAAAGAAATGAGTTAAAAACAGGTGGCATCTGTGGCTCAAAGGAGTAGGGCACCAGCCCTATATACCGGAGATGGTGGGTTCAAACCCAGCCCCCGCCAAAGAAAAAAAAAAAAATGAAAGAAAAAAAAATGAACTAATAAAAACATATTACCTACTGGTACTCAACATTTAACGTGGATTAGGGAGACTATGGTATGAATGGAAGTACAGTTGATCTCGAATAACTTGGGGGCTGGGCTGCTAACCCCCTGTGCAATCAAAAATCTGCATATTCATTTTGACTCCTCAAAAACTTTTTTTTGATTCCCCAATAACTTAATTACTAATAGCTTACTGTTGACCAGAAGCCTCACTAATAACACAAACAGTTGATTAGCACATATTTTGTATGTTTTAATATGTATATATATATATAGAGAGAGAGAGAGAGTGTGTGTGTAGTGTATTCTTATGATAAAGCAAGCTAAAGAAAAGAAAATGTTTTTAAGGAAATCACAAGGAAGAGAAAATATATTTCCTATTCATTAAGTGGAAGTGGCTTATCCTAAGGGTCTTCATCCTTGTCTTCTTCACATCGAGTAGACTAAGGAAGAGAAGGGGAAGATCCCATGAAAACTATTGGAACTATTTATCCCAGAGTTTTGAGGACAGAGAATGGAGAAGTTTGGTCAAGTAAATTCTGTAGACAATACATTAATCAATGTAGATGTGTTTTAGAAGCCTTCATTATGAAGAATATTTATTTAAAGGGGAATTTCGGACATAAAAAGATCAAATTTGTAAGGTCAAAGACATTCAGTTTCAGACTTGACAGAATCATAGTAGGATGGGGAAAGGGAATAATGGAAAAATAATCTAAAGGATTAAATTACAGGATGAAATTTTCTCTTGGAATGAAAGTCAAAATCAGTGCAATTCATAAGTACTTCAAGCCAAGGTAAGCAAATTAAGTAACATGAAGCTATATATCTAAAATTTCCTATGTTATATAACTGTATATTATGTAGTATATGAAACCTCCCAGTACTGCTTTAGTCTGTAATAAGTAGTGCATTTTAGAAGGAGCTATCATAAGGCATTATAGTAAAGGAGATATCATATGACCTGAGAAAAGATAAAAGCTGATGGGTTTAGGGGTATAGTCTTTGAAGAACACCTCCCTGATTGCCCATGTGATGGTGGTTAGCATTTAATAGAACCCAAATGGAGATTTTACACATCTGTAGCCCACCAGAAAAGTTGCATTTTATCATTTCTCCAAGCCATGTGCATTCCAGAAGGGAGTTTAGAGTGGGAAAAATTCAAAATATGAGTGGAAGTGGTGAGACATAAAGTCATGTCTGTTTAGAACAAAATAACAATTGCAGATTGAAACAGTTGAGTATCCTGAAAATCAGTGTTTGAACTTCAGTTCAAACAACTTTTCTCCCTTCCTGTTTCCCTTATTCTCTACTTACCTTAAATGTCTCTCCATTTCTTCCTCCTGTTTTTAAATAATTGTTTATTCAATGGCTCTGTCCTTGATCCCAGAAACCAGAAGAATATTAACCAAGAAACTGAGGCAGCTTCAGAGCTCCTTACGTGGACCGTGCAGCACATGATTGTGGATTTGTATAAAATTTGAAATAGTAAAATATTTTAATTGCAACCCATCAAGACTACTGTCTAGTTCTGCTCAAACTTGCCCTTTGTAGCACTTCCTCCCATGTCAGGTTGTGTTCACTGTTCTGGGCTGTCAGGGAGGCAACTAAGATGAAGGGTCTGTATTCCTATTATAGATTGGGTTTAATGGGTTATAGTATTTTTTCAGTCTCACTCTGTTGCCCCAGGCTAGAGTGCTATGGAGTCATAGCTCACAGCAACCTCAAACTCCTGGGCTCAAGAGTTCCTCTTGCCTCAGCCTCCCAAGTAGCTGGGAATACAGGTGCCTGTCACAATGCCCAGCTTGTTTTTCTATTTTTAGAGACAGGGTCTTCCTGTTCTTTAGGCTGGTCTCAAACTCTGGAGTTCAAGTAATCCACCTGCCTTGGCCTCCTGGAGTGCTAGAATTACAGGGCTGAGCCACCATGCCCAGCCCATGGGATACAGTATTTATGGTGCTCCTAGAGACTTGCATATAGAGTTAAGTTATTGCTAGCCATTCTGGTATGAGCATGGCTTTAAGAAATGCAATGTGCCTACTCACTGAGCATCATGACCAGAAGTGCAGGATCAGAGGTTGAATTCCAATATAAGCATATCCTATATCACCTGGTGCCTGAATCACATGGTAAAGATGAGAAACAAGTTCTAAAATATTCAATGCCAGAAGCTAGCTGGTACGATATTCAATTATGACCTTTGTAAAATTTTAAGGGAGATTCAGTTCTTATGAAAGCCCAATAAAATTCACTTTTTGCTTTATTTCTTAGTTTCCAAGACTCATGTCAAAACAAAGTTTTTTTCTATCAGGAATAAATTTGATACTGCTGCACATACCATTATAAATATATCCCATGTATCTTTCTTTTTTAGTAGTAATTGTTCAGGACAGAATTTCTCAGCATTCCTTGTTTTTGTATTACTGCTAGTGCCCTACAGAGCAAATGCATCTATATGTGCAATCTCATGTTTTAAGCCCCCCAATTCTCGATAATAAAAGCAAATCCAATCAACTGTTAGAAGAAAAAGTTATTTGACAATGTTATTGTCATACAAAGAGGTGACTAAAGAGTGTGCAGCTTAAAAACTATTAAAACAGCTATTACCAAAGTGTGCCAGGCAGTTATTAGAAAATACTACATACTACATTTATTCAAATGTTGATGTTTGTGGTAAATATCAATTCTTTTTTTATTGTTTGAGATTCATTGAGGGTACAAAGAATTAGTTACACTGATTGCAGATGTAGTCTCTCTTGTCATTGTGTCCTATCTCTAAGAGGTGTGCCATACACCTTGATCCCCTCAACCTTCCCTTCTGTCTCCTCATCCCTCATTCCCCTACCCCACCCCTTGTATTAGATCATCTAATCAATTTTTAAAAATATATAACTTGTGATTTCTTTCTTCATTATACATAATTATTATTATTTTTTATTTATTTTTGAGACAGAGTCTCATTCTGTTGCCCTGGGTGGAGTGCTATGGAGTCATAGCTTGAAGCAACCTCAAACTCTTAGACTCAAGCGGTCCTCTTGCCTCAGCCTCCAGAGTTTGCTGGGACTACAGGCACCCACCACAATGCCCAGCTATTTTTAGAGATGGGGTCTCACTTTTGCTCAGATTGGTCTCAAATTCCTGAGCTCAGGTGATCCACCCATCTTGGCCTCCCAGAAAACTAGGATTACAGGTGTGAGCCACCCCACCCGGCCCATTGTACGTAATTATTCATTTCACACTTAACTTGTATTCTTTTTCTTAAGTAAGGCACCCCAAATCATATAATCTTTAGGCCCTTTAACCTATATGCATCCCTGCTGAAAACACTAAAAACTTAAACTAAGTTATGGCACTTGCCATCCAGAAGTATGCAATCTAGGCAGTAAACAAACTATTACAATACTGGGAGGGGTTTAGAAAAGGGGTATGTGAAAAGTTCTGTGGTTACTCCAATGACCACGTCAAATGAAATGGTCTGATTTTAGCCTCTGATGGTATGTGTGGGAGTGGCATGATCTAATGGAATTTTTCACCTCAGCTGCTTAATGTACTCAGCAAGCCACTGAGTTAGATTTGTTCACTCGGGCAATTGTAAACTTCCTTGTGAGCTGAGTGGCAAGTTGTGTCTTAGCTTATAGGCTACATGTCTTTCACCTTCTCTTCTTATGCCACCAGCACATGATTCTATTCCTAAGATTTCCTCCTTCTGGGTTACTGGTTACCTAGTGATTCAGGTAGCCTCCAGAGTGTGCTTGAAGGAGGAGCTCTGGGAAGATATGAGACAAGTCTGGAAAGATGAATGGAGGTTTAGAGGTCCTAAAAATCATCCAGGTCCTGGTCAGAAATTTTGTCTGCCTCCAGGAAGCAGGGTGAATCCTGGCAGTGAGGCCAGCCTAATTAATGTGGTGACATCATCTCATAGAGGCAAGCCTCTCCCTGGAACCAGATGCAGCCATGTCTGCCTGGAAGTCTTTGGCAGGCTTCGTCTGGCAGCAACATCCCAGACCAGCAATCCAGGGCCAGTCAGAAAATATTTACTGAGTACCTGTTATGTGCCAGCCATCCAGGCCAGGTGCTAGGGATATGAAGATGAATAAGAGAGAGCCTAGGCAAACAAGGAATTTTCATTTGAGTAAGGGCAGTAAATGATATTAGTGTGCTAAGTGCCAAGAAAATGTTATGCTCTGGGTGCTGTGGGGTCAGAGGAGGCAGAGTGAGTCTTTTCTGTGGGTTCATGGAAATGAGAAACTTGCTATTTATCTGGTTACTCATTTTCCAAGATTTTTGTCAGGTGGATAAGTTTTTTCTAAGTATATGGAGCAGAATGACCTAAAGAATTAAAACAAGATGTGACATGTGTTGGACTATTTCTTCATTACACTGCAGAATGAAAAGGGGATATGGTAGAAGACACAGGAAAGGTAAAAGGAGTCTGATGGACTTGACCATGGGCTTCGTTCCCCAGGCCATTCTTTCTTTCTTTTTTTTTTTTTCATTTTTAAAAAATAAAGTTTATTAGATCATAATGTTGTCTGAATTTACCACCTTTGTCAAAAGTCAACTCAAAGCTGCCAATGTAGTCTATAATTCCGTATGTGTCAAAGTTATCTGAAGATGGCCAACACACTGCCCACTTACGCTCTACCTCATGTCTACTGAGTCTAACGATTGGTGAAAGGAATCTAAACCATCTTCATTTTAACCAGTTCCTTGGACAATTCTTATATATGCTGGAAGTTTTAGACTGACTAATTATGGAATGGGGATCCAAGACGGATTTTGAGAAAGAGAGGGATATTATTTGATTTTAATTTTATATAGATCCATCTGGGTGCAATGTGGAAGGTAGAAATAAATGGTGGTAAATACAAAAATAGCAAAACCAATTAGAATGTTATTGCAATCATCTTGGCAAGACATGCTGAAGGCCTGTGTTAGAGGAACTGAATAAGAAAGAGCGAAGAAAGATTTGAAAAAGAGTGTCTCAGAGATAAGATGGGCAGAAAATTTAGGAGATGATGAGAAGATTGGTTGTGCAGTGGTGGTTGTGATGGAGAAGAAGTAGATGATGCTGGCGATGAGTGATGGGGCACTTCACTAACACCAGGACTACAGGAAGAGGAACAAGCTGGTAGCCGAGCTGCCAAGCTGAGATTTAGTTCAAGATTGGGTTATCTCTGTGCCATCTCTGTGTATTTCCAGCAAGTAGATGAATACCTAATTCTGAAATTCTCATTTGATGGTGATTTTACTCAACGTTGTACTGCTCGCTGTCAAGCCACAGGACAGGGCAAATGTGAAGGACCCATGTTTAGGGATGGTTTGATGCTAACCAATCTTGAGAAATGTGCCCCAAATCAAGTTCATTTGAGCCATAAATGCTGGTAAAGGGTGTGTGTAAGTTCATAAGAGGATTAAAGATGTGCCAGCACACTCTTAGATATAATTCTGTTGCAGCTTGTTTTGTATAAAGCAAGGTTCTAATTTTTGGTTTCCGCTGCTATTTCTTCATCACCTTGTAGACACATGTAATGAATACATGTAGACACATCCATGTGTGAATAATGCCCCACTATAGTGCAGACCAAATGCTTTATTCTACCACTGAGGAGTGGATATTTTAGTTTGGAGTTTGTTTTGTTTTGCTCCTTTTGGGAGAAGAGGATGTTAGTTTAATATCAGTGTACCTCCCCGGTATTCGACTTTAAATCTTGGGTCTTGATATATTATTTTCTGACTAGCCATTGTTATAATTTTTGACTTTCAATATTTCCGTTCAGGATGTTTTTAAAATAATATCTTGAGATAACAAAGTGTAGAATGTTCCCATCCTTCAAAAAGAGGCTATCATTCCATGGATATGGTTCTAGCTATGGTCCTGATAAAATCACATGTAGCTGCAGGTAATTCTGTAAGTTTTTAAAGAATGACGAGTCAATTGAGTTTGTAAATGAATACAAAAAAGATAAAGCAAAGAAACTTTCTCAAGCATTTTTGAGGACATTGCTGCTTCTCTCCCCTTGATTTCTCCTTTCTTGATCCTATCTTTAATGAATTCTGGACATTTCTTCACATTTGGCCTTATGATTTCTATACCACAACATAGCTCAGAAAATGAATTCCCTTTGATGGCTCCAACCATCTCATAGAAAGACAATTCTGAGTCTTTTTTCTAACCATCTGATCCTGTATTGCACTTGAACATGTCACTGCTTTCACAAACACTTTCAAACCTGATTCATCACATTCTTCACAAAACCAGACCCATTTCTGGACCTCCTCACATCTGATTTTTGTAATTTTCTCTCTGGTCTTCTGAGGTTCAATTCCTCTGTGACATTTGATTCTTCCATTTTTCCCTTCCTCTAGATATCATCCTGTGATATAAACAAGATAAAATATGTAAAGCACAAAATATGTGATACCTGGATCATGCCAGGTACTTAACAAGTGACAGTTCACTTTTTTCCTCCCATTCTTGTCAGAGATAGGCATTAGAAGAACCCCACATTCTCCTTACTGAGCCCCAATGTATCCTCACCATTCATACAATACATTACCACAGGCATTCTCCAAAAAGCCCCATTCAAAAACCTTACTCCTTACAGTGGGGTACTTGAGTCCCTCCAAAAGCTACATCTAAGTCCTAATTCCTGGTACTTTTAAGGTGAATTTATTCAGAAAAAGGGTCTTTGCAGATATAGTTTGTAAGTATGTTAGAGATCTCAAGATGAGATCATCTTAGATTTGGAATGGGCACTAAATTTAATGACAGGTGTCCTTCTAAGAAGAGGGCAAGACACGGGGACACAGATAAGGGAAGGCCATGTGAAGATAAAGGTAGCAACTGAAATGATGCATGATCAAAATGAACAACGCCAAGGATCCACCACGGAAGCTACGATAAATGTGTGGAATAGATTCTCCCGTAGGGCTTCCACAGGTAACTAACCCTGACCACGCTTTGACTTGTGACTTCCAGCTTCCAAAAATGTGAGAAAATAACCTTTTGTTGTTTTAAGCCACCAAATTTGTGGAAATTCATTATAGTAGCCACAGGAAAATAAGCTATCTCCTTAGCCTTCAGGACATCCTTGAGGTCCTTCTCAATCTGCCTTCAACCTCCCTTTCCAAGCTTGTCTCTTAGGCCTTCCCTTCACAGCTCCCCCTCTTTTGCACACTGACAGTCCCTGAATCAGGGAATGATTATTTGTGCCTTTTGTCTTTTCTAACAAGACCTCTTTCCCTTGTCTAACATTCATTGTGTCTTCTCCACCTTTTCAACTCCTAATTATGAAATAAAAGGCCTACCCTAATCCACTGTGATTTATTTTCCATTTCAAATTCTTAGAATACACATTTGACATTGAATCATGTTCTGCTCAAACAGCATTTGTTTTACTTTTCACATATGTGTGTATCTCCTGGAGGGCAGGATGATTTTTGCACCACAGACAATGTTGAATAAGTGAGTGAAGTCAACAAGTACTGACAGAGATTGCAGGTGTTATGGGTTGAATTATGTGCCCCTCCCTCCCACAATGGATTAAGCACCCCTTGAGCTCAGTGATCCTGAAATATTCATGATAATAAGCTGTCTGGTTGCCACCTATTAGCTAGGTTTTTGTTTAGGAGGAGCTAGGAGAAATATGAGCTGTTTAATTAGGAGTGCTTGTCATCACTAATGAACAACAAGAAATAGTTTGAAAAGTTCTTTTGAGATATTCATCCGAAAATGTCACCAAAATTTCAGAGAAGTACAGCCCCTGGAGTCAAGCTACTACACAGCGAGACTCTGTTGTGCTTTGCATGCATATTATTTCATCCTCATAACATGTTGGGAAAACTGACATTATTATCTCCATTTTAAAAATGAGAAAATTAGGTGCAAAGAGTTTCAGTAACATACTCAAGCTCACACAGCAATGAATAGTGAAAAATCGTGTTGCATGCACTTTAAAAGTTACATGTTCCACCCTGCAAATTATGAAACACCATAGAAGTAATAAAAGAAGTAGTTTTCATAGGTATCTTTTCTTCTTATCACAGATGGGTTTACTTTTATTCATCTTCCCTAAATTGTAAAATGTCATTCTGGTCACCATCAATATTACATGAACATATTGTTCAAATGTGCTTAGGTTTTTCAGTAAAATTAGAAGAAAATATGATTTTCAAACAGGTGTAGTCTATGTGTGTTAAAACAAACAAAAAACCTACCGTGTGATTTCATTTCATTTTATTTTTTTGATTTTAGATACAAATGCTAATTTCTAAACATTCTGAACTCAAGTGCTCAGAATGTTTAAAATGCTTCGTGCTCAAGTGGATTTTTCCAGGATAATATTGGAGAATATATGAGATATATATGTGCATATTTAAGCTTACATGTATGTATTTATTTTAGGTTATTTGTGTACTGAGGTATATATATAGTATGTGATAGTTACATGTTGTTTCATATTTTTGAGGGAACTAACCCTAACCCCATAATTACTGACTGTACAGAAAATCTAAATGGCAGACACAACTTAAACTGTATAGGTCTGACTACTCTTGCTCTATAAGGGATAGCTGTTCATTGCTTTTATGATATGGGGAAAAGAGAAGAAGAGTTAGTAAGAAATACCAGCATTCCTCAAGCCCCTGTTCCCTAAAACATGCTCCATATCTCCTGGATTGGCTGGAATATCCTTCTCTGCCCCCACCCCATCGCCCTCTCAATGCAGTGAAAAAGTCTGTGGGTAATTGGGTCCAGATTGGAGACGTTTAAATATTCATGAGGCTGGCAGGGGACTGGGAGGGGGTGACTGTCTAGAGTGGGGGTAGGGGCTAGGGGAAGTGATTAGTCATTGAAAGCTAGTGAATAATTCTGAGAAAGAGATGGAGAAAAGAGGAAAGAAAAAGGCATGCAGATAGAGATTGGGTGGGGGGAGAGAAAAAGAGAGAGAAGAGAGAGAGCTGGGGGGGAGGGGGGAGAGCAAGGAGAAAGAGAGCATGTGCGGTGAGCAGTAGCTGCTGTGGACCTTACAGTCGCTGCTAACTGCCCTGGTGTGTGTGCGGGAGAGAGAGGGAGGGAGGGAGAGAGCGCGCTAGCGCGAGAGAGCGAGTGAGCAAGCGAGCAGAAAAGAGGTGGAGAGGGGGGGATAAGCAGGAGAGGAGAAGAGGAGAGAAGGCAGGAAGAAGGCGAGGGACGAGACAACCATGCTGTGCTGTATGAGAAGAACCAAACAGGTAGAGCTAAAGATTTTTACTTCTTGCTGTTGTGAAATTAGCAGAGTACAATACTTCCCGGTAAAGGCAAAAAATGTTTTTACTGCTTCTGCTCCGGCCCTGGAGCTCGCGTTTCCTGGGCATATGGTAACTGATGGTTGGTTCCCAGCTTTTATTCTTTCCTGACTCTCATGCTCTGGTTTTGGAATGCTGCTGGTAATTAGGGTGAGAGTAGAAATATACGTCTGTTTGGCCAGAAATAACATTTTTTTTTTTTTCCTATTGAAAGCTCAGCATTTTAGGTCACGGATCTTGAGGGTGTGGATGTAGGAAGGGGTGTGGGGAAGATGTGGGCTCTATCTACAAGATGGGGAGGCAACCCTTTATATTATTTGCAAATAGCGAGGGTGAGGAAAAAAATATTCAGGCTGAGAATCGCCTGTCTGTGGTACAAATTTCTCACAGGTGCTGCGGACGATGCCTTTTTTCGTAGGTGCATGAGCTTCAAAGGGGCGCAGGTATTTATGGAAAAACGCGAAGGTTTATTTATTTATTTTTCAATGAATGAATGGAACTGTTTTGAGAGGTTCTTTTTTTCTTTTTAAAGAGAACCCCAACTGGGTCTGGGGGAGCAATTGGCCGTGTAGAAGGGGAGAATCCCCTTCCTGAGATCAGTCCCCGATTGTGCCCCAGCTGGTCCGAGAGGGTGGACCACGCCCCTGGGAGCCTCGAGCTCCGCCGGGATGGGGAAGACAGCCGGGTGTTACCTGTTGGAAACCAGGTCTTCTCTTTCCTTCCCTCGCCTTTGCTTCATTCCCCGGGGTGTCGGTGTCCACAGACGTGCTAGCATCCTGGATGATAAGCATGGTGCCTCGTTTTAACCAGAAAGAGGGGCGCATCTAAGATGGGGAAGAACCGCACCCCCTCCTGTCCTCCCCCACTGCAGATTTTTCTTCCATTTCAAATTGCTCGCTAATGTCTTGAAAGATGTTTTAGAAACTTGACTGGGGAGAGAGTGGGGAGGGATGACGAGAAGGGCATTCCGCAGCAACCCGCAGGGCCGTGACAGTCCCCCCAAGAAGCTTTCAAACATTTCTTGGAACACGTTTGAGTGCTTTTGGCGAAGGTTGAGGAGAAAAAAATGGGTGTGGGAAATGGGTGAGTGTGAGTGTGTGTGTGTGTGTGTGTGTGTACGCGCGCGCGCGCGCGCGTGTGCGCCCATGGCGGGGTGGGGGTACAGGAGGCAATCTTAGTCAAAGAAGCGCTTTGCAGATTGATTGCCTTAGGGGTGTGGTGCAAGAGATCGGATTTGGATATTATTTCCTGTGCAGGTACTGGAAACTAGGCAATTTGTAATACACTCCCTGAATCCGAAGGGGGTGGAGGAGAGTGGAGGAGCAGCAGCCTGCCAGCCTTGCACATTTAGCCAGCGCCCTGGAAGGAGGGGTGGGAGGGAGGCTGAAGGGGAAGGAACGGGAAGGGGAAGGGAGAGAGAAGCAGAACGTCGGAGCAGTGAGGGTAGAAGCACAAATAAATGCATACATAAATAAATTAATTAAAAAGTAGCAGACACCCTGGTTTGTCTGGGGGTGGTTAGGGAATTAAAGTCAGATACGGAGGAGTGTGTTTGGGGGGTGGGGGTGGGGGTATTTGCAGCATTTCCCTAAAGTGCTCTCTCTGTCCAAAGATTGATGCTTCCACTGGCTCATTTTTCAAACCAGGACATTTCCTCTCTTGTATTCTTTTACTTTAATATATAAAAGTAATAAATACAGGTGTCTGGGTTAAGCACACCATCAAAGAAAAGTCCTGAGGTTACCTCACTGGTGAGCTGCGGAAATAAAATTTAGGAAGGCGGAGCCCTAGGAAAGCCAAAGCTATTCATTATAAAAAGCTTTAATTTCGGAGGAAAAAATATGCTGGTTTACAACTTGTTCCCAGCTCTTTATACACATGCAAGTACACACACATCTCCTCTGAGAAAGGAAAGTATGCAAGATATTTAGAAAGGGAGTTAGGGCTGAAGGAATCCCCTCCCAAAATGAGGACTGCTGCCTTTCTTTAGTGGGGTTCTAACTCACTGACAGCTCCAAGTGCTCACTCTGATGTGCAGTGTAAGGAAGCTGAAATGTTGTGTGTAGCAGTGAGTTCACACGGAAATGTGTACAGCACCCACCTACTTCACATGCAGCACTCATGTATGCACTCTGTATGGTTTCCACATGCCCTCCTGGGCTTTAGCATCATTCATGTTCAGAAGAGAAAATGAGGGGTATAGAAATTGCCCTATTTTGCTGATGCATTTTACACATGTGTACTTATGTGTTAAATGGTCATGTCTCTTATATACCACTGTTGTATGTCATTGGTACTAGTTGGTCTTTAGGATATCATTCAATCAGACTGGAGGAAATGGTGTATCAGGGCGTGGGCTCACACCACACTCACTAACTGGCATTTATACAGCGTGAGTCCTGCAGTCTCACATAGGTTTCCTTCTTGTGGGTGACATGATCCTGTATCATTCATGGCAAACTCCAATGGTGTCCATCCTTCTGGCATTTATTCATTATCGTAGTACTTAACAGGGAGTAAAACAAGGGCAAAAGCCTGCAAAGGTCTAAACTCTGCCACACCCATGAAATCCAGCAGGAACGTGGGAGGGGGCTGGAGGGCTTGCACTTCCTTCCTCTTCCACTTGAGCAGCATAAAGAAGCAGTCTCCGATTTCTAAGTTGTAATACCTTGCCAATGGGTGAGAAGAAAGCGTAAATGGTTGTGTCAGCCCCCCGGTTACCCTTATAGATTACTGTAGGAGGAAGAAGAGAATTAGAGTGGGGTGAAGATGAGACTATGGCACATGAGGAGGCCAAGGAGGAATTAAATAAAAGAATCCCTGAGATGTTATTGGCTTAGAATATTCAAATATCTTGGGGCTTACTTTAAATAGCTTAATTGCTGCGTGTGTTGCAGATGATTAAAAACTTGCAAGGTGTGATCTGTGTCTACAAAGCAAGAAAACTATGAGGTGTTTTCTTTGTTTAAAAATAGGGATTTTAGTTTGTGACTGAGGTGTATAGAATACTATACAAGCAAGTAGCCCTGTACCTCTCAGATCCCCAACCCCTGCCAACATCTGCCTTTTCCCTTATACAACAAATAATTCTTACCTTTGAGAGTGTGATCTGAGGCTTAGAATTCCAACCCCCTTGCAGTCTTGGGAAGGTGTGGAAGGATGCTACTGCCTTGCTGCTGGGTGCACGCCATTTCTAGTGATAAATTGGATACCTCCTAAGTCTCTCTGAGCCACACCCAGTGTCATCCAGGGACATAGTGAATTAATTAAATGGAGGCATTCTACTTAATGTAATTGAAGCTTGCTCACTTTTTTTTTTTTTAAGTAGGGATTTCCACCACACATTTTCAAATTTAAACAAAAAAATTATTTAAAAGGCATTTTGTGAGTTTTTTGACAAATTATCCGGACTTGCAGAGAACCTTGGGAAATTCATGGTGAATCTAGAAATGTGTTCATTTCTGGTGACTCTGATTCCTTCTCACTCATGCCAGGGTGCAGACTTAATAAGCCCTGATGTCTCATGCTGAGAGTCTGTGTAACTCTATTCCCCATCCCCCTCCTCTACCAACCCATGCTGAGGCAACTGGAATAAGAAAATGCAGAGTTAATTTTCTTTCTTGCTGAGCTGGCAAAACTATGGCAACTTCCTTTGATGTTTCCTGCTAAAGGGCAGCACTCCCTATGCTGAGAGGGAGAGTTGCTCAGGGTCTCCTTTGCCTCACTCAGAGTGAAATTGTCAGTGTTATGCCTGGGGCTGAATTAATCCACCAACTTCAGAGTCTTACCTGGCCTCATGAGAAAGGGGGCTGGGGTACTTTCAAGCAATAACAGAACATATATATTTAGCAAATGTTACTCTTGTTCATATTGATGAAGTGAGACAAGAGTCTTGTGCTATTAATAGTTCAAAGAATACACATAACCAGGTCATCTCAAGAGAATGTAGAGCACTGAACTATTCACTTCCCTGTTAGTTGTACTAGAGGCATTAAGGAAACCAGCATCCTGCAAACCAAAGAAGTGATCATGCACAGGCCTTTCCTTCCCTCTTTTGAATCTCTGGAGGAGGGTCAGGGATCATGTTGCATCCATGCCACTGTAATTAAATCTTCATCACATTCTCTGAAGTGTGGGGAAGAGCACTGTGCTGCAAGTCCTTAGTGGATGCCACTTACTGATTCTGAGATCTTGAATTAATTACATCAGCTGCATCTTCACTGTCCTTCTGTAGAATGGGAACAAAATCAAAAAATATAAACAAACCAAAAAAACAAAAAGAAATAAAAAAATCGTTTCCCTTAGAACTTTTGTAGCAATTAAACATAATACGAAAACAAGGATCAATGCAATTATAGAAAAAATATTTCACTCCAAGTTTTGCAATGTGAGGCCTGACTCAGACCTTCCAGTTTTTCAGGGTTGCCCAGTGACCCCCGTGTCTGCCTTTTTCTGTTAGAGGCGACTTTCTTCTGGTTATAGTTGAGCCTTCCACTTGTTCTCTTGGACCTTCCCCTGTTTTCTCTCCAGAACCTCATCCCCTCCTGCCCAGTTCTCTCTTGAGATTTTGTCTTCTTGTGCTGTATTAACTCCTTTCCCCACAGTCTGTGATTATGCCATTTCCTGCATTTTAGAGGATCATCTCCTGACTCTATGTCCCCCGTCTAGCATGCTCTGCCTCATCTTTTAGAACAAAGTTCCTGCAAGTGCTCTCTCCACACTCACTTTCTCCTCTTCCTTGCTCCCCATCACTGTTTCATCTCCTTTCATTAGGATGACGTTTCTGAAATTCCACTGGAACACATTCTGAAAAGGGCGCCACATCCAGTGACCCTTTGGTCTGTCTTATTTGATATCTCTTTGGCATTTTGTATTGTGTCCAGCCAGCTTCTGGAGCTTCCTTCTCAGTGGCCACCAGGGTAGCTAACCTTGTTCTCCCCACTCTCAGGCAGGACCTCTTCAGTCTCCTTTGCTGGCTTCTTTCACTTCCTTCCCCCACAAACATCAACAATATCTTGGTTCACGACCCTGTCCCATTCCTCTTCTCATTCAACTTGTTAATCCTAGGTGATCTCATCCACATCCATCCAGAGCTGGAACCACCTGTGTGATTTCCAAATCTGTAGACCGGATATCTATCTTGATCTCCTGATCCATAGATACTCAAGTATTTCAGAGATAACTAACCTTAGGTATCTTATGTGCATTTACAAAACCTAACTGTGTCTCCCATTTTGTATCATATATGTATGGTCTTCCTTAGCTACCCTTTTTGCTAGAACACCATCCATCTAGCTTCAGAGCTTTGGAAACCTGGGAGTAATCCCACATGTAATCCCTTCTTTTACTTCCTCTGTCCTGCTACTAAATCCTAATTAACAAGATTTTTATTATAGCCTCTGCTTTTCAACGCTATCTGATTATATAAACAACCTAGCTCAGAATTTTTATGACCTCTCATCTGGACTAAGTCAACAGCTGCTTCCATGGACTTCCCAGCTCCATGTTGTTGTTCTTCAATTATCCTTGCAAATAACACTGGAGTTATATTTACATAATGCAAATCTGGTCAGATTATTTTCCTCGTTAAGATATAAACTGTTCAGCATGGATGAAATGATCTAGCTTTGCCTACATTTCCAACTGCATCCTCAAATACCTGCCCTTCTCACCTATGACAACACAGCAATATTCCAGGCCTTGGTACTTTGCTCATATTGTACTCTCTGCCCACATTACACGTCTCTCTCAGGCTGGATTATTCCCATTTTCCTTGGAAGAGTTATATCTTTAAGACTATTCTTAACTTTCCTAACTAATGTTCTTCATTCTTTGTGCCTAAGCTATATTTTGTACTATCTCGGTTATGGCTTACTGCACTATACAAGATTAATTTTTTTTTTTTTTAACATACTGATGTTCACACTGTGAGGTGCTTGAAGGAAAGGATGAAAACTTAATTCTTATTTTCTATCTCTAGAGCCTACAATAATGTTTGGTACCCAAAGTTTTAACCATGAGAAATCTATTTGCTAAATAAATATGGAGCCAGGTTTACAGTCTTTCTATAAGTTGTAGCATATCTAAGTGGATAGAATCCTTAGCAGATTTTTGAAAAAGCTATTGGCATGAAATTTGCAAGTGGAGCTGATCATCATTGAGTCTTGTTATTGATTTATAGACATGAAAACCATCAGTTTTTACTAAAAACCGACATGAAATTGAGCCCATTTGTAGACTATATTTCTCCAAACTGCTGTAGCTGGGTACTGTCTGGAAATCTCCCTTCCATGTCTTTCTCCTCCACACTCCAGCCCCACCCTCCGAGCTTAACATAGTCTCGGACATGGCTGCCACTTTCTTGGATCTTCATATGCTCTTCTTTGAGGTCCCAAGTACTTAATGCTTGTTGCTTTCCTCCACAACTATTACAATTGAACCTAATCAATCAATATCTTTCTGTTAGTTGATTTATTTCATTGGTCACTCAAACTTAAAAAAAAAAAAAAATGCACGTACTGTTATCCTGTGCTTAAAAATTAGTTTTACCTTTGTTTGGATTTCTTTTCTTCCCACTGAAGTTCCACATAATATTATTCCACAAAAAGAAATCTTATATGGAGCTAAAGGGAGGGTGAATGGTAAGTAGTCCCTCAACTGTCTGCTAAAAGAATGAGAATCGGAGCAATTGGGTCTTTCATAGGTTGAAATAGACTGAAGGGACTTATTTCCTGCAGCAGGTCTGTTGTGTCCAGTGTAGGGCAAATTGCAACTATAGCTTTCTATGAAGATATTCTTGCCAAACTCTAAGTAGTTTATTTTCTCTGAATGAATTGACATGTCCTTGAGAAGAGCAGTAATACTCAATAATTTGTAAGTCAAGTGTGTCTTAACTGCTAAAGTTAAGAAGTGTTCCTTAGACGTCATACCCTTATTCTAGATCTTGCTCAATGCTTCCAATCTCTTTGCCATTTAGTTTTCCTATTTTTTTCTCCACCCTGCACATCCAACCGGAATTTTTCTGATTAAGTAATACTAGCGCATGCTAGGAGTTAGTGGGTGAAGCTAGGGCAGGAGAACTTTAAGAAAAAAATTGTCTCTTCCAAATTTCCAAATAAGTATTTTAGACAAAACAAATATTTTAAGTTGTGTCTGGTACATAGTGGATTTTCAATACATTTTTGTTAGGGGAGTAAATGTTAAGAGACATGTTTTGATACAGAAGTTCATTTCTATGTACTTCTTCAGAGTGGACTTTTCATAAATGCACACTTACCTCACAAGGTGGTTGCAGTTCCCACTCCTGTGTACATAGATTAGAATGACCTTGTAGTCATTCATTCCAGGTTTAGTATGGGAGTGTGACCCTCCAAATTTCCTATTTTAATTATTTATAGATCTTATTTTCTTAGAAGTTGTTTGTTTAATGTCCTGTTTCATGTCTTTGTAGTGAAATAAACCCTTCTTCTGGGTTCTAGACCTGGCTCTGCCAATTGCTTGACAAGTGATCTTGGGTAAGTAATTTAACTTTTCTGAGCCTGAGTTTATCCATCTGTATAGTGGGCACACACAAAGAAACTTCCAAATCCTGACTTGCCTTTTATTTATTTTTTTTTTTCAGTAGGTTTAGTGTGAGGCTCAAATAAAGTGAAAAAAAAAAGTGTTTTGTAAAAAATGTGTTTTTCAAATGTAAAGTATTAGTAATTAAAGAATGTCATATATCGAGCCTTAAAATATTCATGTCTCTATGCAAACTAGAAGCGCCCTTGCTCTCTGTGTAGAATATATACATATACTCCATCTCTATGTCCCTTTCTTATTCTCTGCTGAGCAAATGTTAACCCTGCTAATGGATGGGAGCATAATATATATTTATTGTTTTCTTTGAAAACTTCAGTGACAGAATTTAGATAAGCCGACATGCAAATTGTCAGAAGACCCAAGGTTCAGTTCAAGTGCATTAGAAATATCCACTGTTTTCCTTTTTGTCTTTTTAGTCTTTTCTTCTCACATCTCTTCTCCATTTGCTAAGTCTGCTGTTTCTCCCACAACCCCACCTCCACTTCACCTCCAAATTGGGTTCTCAGCACTGAGCATACCACGCATGCTGTGCTCACATCCATCACATGAGGTCTAGTCAGGCGGAAGAGTGGAGAGAGGATGCTGGGCTGCTTGGGAGACTAAATGGGGAGGTGCAGCCTGGCTGGGGGAAGCACACTTCAAATTATTATCACCTGAGCACTATTTCCTTAACAATGTTAAGATTCCTTAGTGCAACAGAAATAAACCCAATCAGAGAGGTAATATATAATCCTGAACTTTCTAAACTCAATTCTAAATGCTATAATTTTCTGAGCCCTCAGGATCTCCACTGAAGACATTTCATTTTTCCTGTGTTCTGGTTGTGACTGGGATACATTACCAGTTTAATGCAACAACATTTGTCAAATTCTCATTTGGACAAAGAAAGTAAGAGAATTCTGCAATCCAAAGAAACTGAGTTCTTAAAATATGGATAACATTTGAAAATATTCTAAAACATAATGATCAGATCAGGTTAGTCCAAGAGATTCTGTTTTTCCGAGAAGCCAAAAGTCTAACAAAAACATTAGTATCATACATATTTTGCAAAAATACTTTTATACATGGGGTCCTTGTTGACTACAATGTATGTTAACTAGAACTTTTTTTTTTTTTTTTTTTTGTGACAGAATCTCTCTTTGTCACTCTTTAGTAGAGTGCCATGGCATCACAGCTCATAGCAACCTCAAACTCTTGGGCTCGAGCGATTCTTTTGCCTAAGCCTCCCAAGTAGCTGGGACTACAGGCGCCCACCACAATGCCTGGCTATTTATTTTTAGAGATGAGGTCTCATTCTGGCTCAGGCTGGTCTCAAACCTGTGAGCTCAAACCTGCCTCTGCCTCCCAGTGTGCTAGGATTAGAAGCGTGAGCCACTGCACCTGGCCATTAAGTAGAAATTTTAACATAAGCTGGTGTACAGAAGGAAGTAATAATTTATTAATTTATTTAATTAAATTTTTAGTTGGTCAATAATCAGTATCACCTTTAATCTTTCACTTTAGCCATATTCCTCTCTCCCTCCTTCTCTCTCTAACATAGCACACACCACTTCTATTATTTATGTGTTTTATAATTGGTCTCAAGTAACATAAGGCTCAAGTAACATAAGTAAGAGGGAATATATTGAAGAAGAAAAAAAAAACAAAACTAGAGATCATATGAAATCATGTTGAATAACCAAGCCTATTAGAACTCGGGTAGATTTGGGAATCTCAACAGCACCAATAAACTTTCTTTCTGGAGCCCTGCATCTAAAAGACTGTTACTAACAATCCTAGCTTCTCTATTTCTTAATTCAAAATTCTAAATGAGAAAAAAGGGAGAGGATATGAATGAGAATGAATAAATTGTATTATTGGTCCTGTTTGGATCAGCTCATTACTGTCACTGGGTCAGTTTCTATGACTGGAAGAAGGGTGAGGTCACAAAGTTTAGGAACAAGTTCTGGAAGCCTACACCTGTAAGTCTAGTGAGAGAATAAATTGAGAAAGAGTTTCCTGCATATATACCTATTTACCCATAGTATATAGCTACCCAGATTAGGAGAGATTTATGTCAAATGTGGTAGACCATTAACTTTTCCCTTTGGTAGTTTTTCATTTGGCCTCTACTATATATTCTTATTATTATCATTACTGATGGCTCTAAAAGAAAGCAATAACCATATAGACTACTGAACCCAGGAGCTTATATATTTGAAAAAGAAAGGTTAGAGTTCATCTCCATATCTGGAGACGACAGAGTTTCCACTGTCTTTCAGAGGCCTAACTCTGACAGGTACCAGCTGTCTAAGACAGATACTAGCTACCATATATTCTTGCTAATTTGGCATGATGTAGCTTTTCTCTAACTTCTCCTTTTTTAGTTTATAGAATCAATTTTTGCAAAAAAAAAAAAAAAAGAAAGACTTGGGGAATAACAAGTGTAAAACAGCTCTGCTGGATTTATATCAGAGAAATGCTACTCCTTGACATTAGTCATCTCATTTTGAATGTTCTTGAATTAACTCCAGCAATAATCACCATATTTATCTATTTTTAGCAAATTGGCACTTTCTAAAATATTGAGCTGTTGTTTCCATATGCATCAGTTTGCTCTAAATGTAGAATTTTGGTAATTAGCCTTAAAGTTCCAAAAAAAAGAAGAGAACCTTAGCTGAGACCAATTCTGGGGTGTATGCGGATGGGGGAGCATGTAGTATGATCTTATAGGGGCAGGTCATGAATCTAGTTCA